>JAQGAO010006217.1:0-12572 GCA_034697705.1 Ommatoiulus sabulosus
ACCCACTTCGCTAAAGTATGCACCATTGACCAGCCGTATTGAACGGGTACAGAAACGTACACCCGGTGTACACCGGTCTATTTTAAATTTAAAAAATTGTGAATTGCAATTAAGGTACTTCAGTAAATACAGTAATGTCTACATCGTTCGTAATTAAGGAATTAAGTGATAAAATTGCAGACCTATTGTCTATATTGCATTGTATAGATTGCAAGACAGTTCGAAAAATACGATATACATGTATCCACATAATCAATATAAAGGAAGTGGTAATCTATAGCTATAGAAATCAATGACCTATTGAATTATAGCGACTTGTTTGTGAAAACTTTCATTTATTAGTTTCTCCCTTATACAGGTATACATGCACTAATTCTCAAACTATCAAGAAGTCATGTTGATAACAGCTGGGTCATTATACAAGGTTGCTCGCAGGAAAGCGTTTATTTTCAAGCATTTTGTCCAAAGGTAATTGCTTTTAATCAGTGATTAAAAGGCTCTCGATCATAAGTTGTGCACGAGCAACTTGTAGACCTTGTTACCGAAGTGTCAGTAATAGTCCTTGATATATTTCCATTATGCGCAGCAATGATGTATGCATTCAATTTGTTATGCATAAAGTGTAGCGAATACCGCGTTACAATATTGAACCACATTTTAACAGCTAGAAAACTTGGCGCAACCGAGTTTTCTATTGGACCCTCCATGGCCAACAATATTTGATGGAAGGACCGTTCCTTTCCAGACGAAAATCAATTCCGAACAAATTGTATTCACCATTGAAAATCAGTGCTACATTGGATTGGAAGAGCGTGGCGAATTAGCCGTTGGATTTCGTACCACACCTCGAAGCCTTCAATGGGACCGGAACGAATTGCCCCCCCAAATGGATTCAAATGAAGGGCTTAAAGGGGCGTCGCCATCGCGGTCACTTCAAAGGGCAACAAAATGGCAACCCCCTGGCCCCTGAGCGCTTCTTCCTGCCTGTGCATCTCACAAACAGGTTTCGCATTTTAGTGGTTTTTATCTTCCTTTTTTAACTGAACAGGAATACCTGTGGGTGCTACTGCATGCTCTACCTTCCTGAGGTATTCCACAAGTAAACAATACTGTCAAAAACGAACAGTACTTTCACAAGAAATGAAAAAGGTGTTCGTGTAACATTCATGACAAGAATATTACTTTGTTTGGAAGACAACTTCCACAAACGTTTTATCTCGATCACTACCTCGAGATCATCGAAATATATAAAGAAAGACCTGGGACATTGGTAACTGCTGAAAACACTTGTTCATTTGCTATACCAATATCAGCATCATGCATTGTAATAATTGTTCATTTTCGTTCAGAAAAATTAAGTTCTTGGACATTCCTGGACGTTCCTGCAAGTTCACGTATATTTCATGAGTTATACAGTATAAACATGTAATTGGTCTGCACATCACCAAATTGTTTTAACTTGTTACTAAATTGCAATCAAATACACACTCGTTATGCACGTGCCATTCTGTAAAGTTTTATACATGTATGCATACATTAATTCTGTTAGAAGCGTGGCATTTAAAAAACCACAAACTCATTTGGGTCAAGTTTTAAATTGCGAAGACGTTTGAAATTTTAGAGAATGTTGTAGTCTTCTTCGCAGCATTTCAAACAATTTTTTTTTCAAAATTCTCATTGATAAAACTGACTTTGAGAAATGACTATTAACACATGCCAAAGTTTCTTAAAAATGGATATTTTTGCCTTACTTGTGTAAAGAAATGCTCCACCTGCTGCATGAACACCTGACATTTTCAGACTTCCCTACAAAGGCAGGCCCATGCATTACGCATTAGATGGGAAATTTCAGTTTTTTTTCTCCTATGGGTGAAATAGGTGTGAAGCCCACAAAAACTGTTGTTTGCTTACTTAAATAGTTCTCGTCGCACACAACCTGATTATGGATTTAGGTTAAACCAGGGTTAAACGTAGGATATAGTTGACTGTCAGTTTAAATTCCAAATGGATCAATTTGTAAATCTGTACACAACTAAAGTGTATAGCTGCGAGGCTTATCTCGCTCCTTGGACCAAGGATTACAGATTATAAGCATACCTGGACCCCTCCCCGTGTATATATCTTGCATCCTGCACCACATTTTTTTATTCGTTTTTTATGTTTTTTTTCCCCACCCCATACCACCAAGGGGGTAAATTAGGTGGGTTTCGCCATTTTGTAAACTTCATTACAAAAAAACTACTAGAAAAAAGGTGCATGGTGGGGTGGGTCTTGTACGCGATATGTTAAAAAGATATTGACCGAATAAAAAAAAACTGCGGTGTACCCTTGTAAGTCTAAACTGTTGACATTGGAATGGTCTTTCAGTGATTATACAGGGAATTTCAGAAAGTTATGGTTACGTTTGTGCAAGATTTTATAAGGTAACATCACATTCATGTGTCCCTAAATGAAATAAAATAATTTGATGTTTAATAAAAATTTGCAGTTTCATAAAAGGCAACTTTTGTCGAGTAAATAAATATACATCAAAGTTTCCCACATCGAAAATACTTTGAAAAAATCATTTCACAATGCTAGTTTAAAAATATAGTGCATATGCAAATTATACTTTTTGCATGCATGCACTATATACTGCTAAATAAATACTGTATATACTGTATTAGCAATAACTTCATACCAAATGCTAAATACACCACAAGTAAATGTCTGTCGTTGTCCTATTTGCGCGCGTCTAATCATTTCGGTTTGCTGGAAATTGTGCTAATATTTTTAAATATAATTATAAAGAAATACCGAGAATGGTGGTATATATACTTTATGATTCGTCCTCTCCCACCAGAGCTTTCACACCATTGGTGGACAACCCATGTGTATACAAGCATGGAAGGATTATACTTATCGACGGTCACCCCTACATGTAGTCCACACATGCGCATGCATTATAAATGACCCCACGGGACAAAAAAAAATATATGCAAAAACTGCTTGGAAGTCAGTCATGCAAGCATTTCAGCCTAGACAAACATCCATTTATAGAGCTGCCTATTTATATACGTGTACTAAATTCATGCAAATTTCGAATATGATCGACGTTTGCGAGACAGGCATTTTGTCTATTATGAATCCTCTTTTGCCATCACCCGTAAAGGTGTCCATTTTTCGCTTCTGGTTTTTCGACTCTTGGACGCAGGAGCGAACCCGAACACCTTTGTCCCTGTCCGGAACGAATCTGCTTTTCTATAATTTCTCTTGGAAGTCGGTTTTGCTATTGAATTTACGGTAGCGTGCGGCCTAGTTTAGCAATGGGGCAAACCTCGGGTATAGCTGAATTCGTATACGGGTTAACGTTGGCGATAAGTCTCAACTTTTGGTCCGAAGTTGCAGGTGTGTGGGAAAGGTCGGTAAGAATGGCACTTAAATATCCCTCTCGTATGCAGCTTGAATTATAGTTGAAAGGCAGGGACCTGGACGGCCATTAGTCATTTTAGATGGACAGGTCAAATAAGAAATGCATTTTCGGCTCATCCTCCTCCATCATTTACATGGCTCGAGTTGAATCTAATTCTGAATGAATGACCAGCTGAACTGCGAGGAGTTTGGAAACTTCAGCCTTAATTCTGCTCCTGAAAAGTCACGCTGGATTTATGTGCGTTCATAAATGTACATGTGCATGCATGTAGTTATAAAAGTTAAATGCAGACATGCAGTCCATTCTTGGAAATGTATATAAAAACTATAGGTATCAAGATTAGCGGATATTCTCTGCATTTGTTTTGATTTTTATAAATCAAGATAAGGAATTACCAAATCAAAATCATTACACTGTTTTGAAAAAAATTGAGTGTGCTCGAAAAATATTTTAGCACCTTGCAACAACATAAGAAGCAACCTAAAAAAACTTTTAATAAAACGTACTAAAATATTAAAATACACTGTACTGTATAATACATGGATATTCAATCCACATTGGTTAAACATACTTTTTGTGTATATGTTTGAATTTAATATATATACATTACCAGCATGTTTACGAATTTTCTTGCTTTTCAGGATGAAAAGACTTGCCCCATGGCTGTTTAAGTTATAAAAAACGAAACAGTAAAGTCAAAGTGCAGTCCAAATAACGTTAATTTTGTTCTACATGTTCTCTCATGTAACTTATTCTATACTTTACGGCCACCCTATGCAGATACGAATCGAGTGCAGCTTACATACTAGCAGATTAGCTCAGGTGTAGACCCCTATCTCGAACCCCTGCTGTTTAGATAACCCCTTCTACTTAGTTTTTTATTTCGTGTTTTTTTTCTCGGACTGGTTTTGAATTCTACTCAATTTGATACTTAATCCTCTGATACTCATTCAGGAGTCCGCTGAAAATAGGTCTCGTGTTAGAATCTGTTCGAGGCCTGTCCTCTCAGATTTGGTTACCCTTTTTACATGGCAATTAAACAAGGCACAAGAGAAGTACATTAGGCCCATAGAGTGACCTGAGAGCTAGCTTTTGTTCACCTATCCAAATTTAGGGTTTGCCGTCCAAAAGAGCAGCCAAGAAAGCGGCGCATTGGCTGGCTTTTGTTATCGGATTACGAAGGAGAAGAGCGATAGGGGTTTCTTTGGCAATCTTTTAACCGTCCTGGGTCCTCCTCGGCAAAAAGGCTGCACGCATTCGCGGGGACCCTTCAAAAATGGCTATGATAGCGTACACCAGACACGTGTTCAAAGAGGAAAGGCGGTCGCAAGACAGTGATCCAGCCTTGGACTAGAAATGATGGGGGTTGAAAGAGTTTAACCCCATGTCCCGTGATGTATCGCATTTCCGTACTCTTAAAAGAAGGGTAGCACCTTTTTTATATATAAAAAAAGCTCCCATCTTTTTTTCTCTCTTTTGGTTGATAAGAATTACAGTGATACTCGGTAATGTTCCCCTCTCGATATAATGCACCCCTTTGAAATGCACGTGACTGCCACTTCACATCTCTTACCTGAATTTGTCGGGCCAGATAAACGTGACTCTATAAGTCCAGAAACTCCTCCAAATTCAACCCTGCTATACGATTTTGTACTCGAATTCACCTAGATTTCTAGAGTTTTGAATGGTAGTTTTGTAAAGGATCTTGTCTCCTTCAGAATATAGCCCAGGTGTGTAATATTAAAAAAGAAACAGGTCGCCAAGCAATGAGGTAGTATATATTTTCATAAAATGTGTATTTTTCAATAATCTCGCAGTTATCACCATGACTTAGAAATGCCATAATGACAGTACTACTGTTTAGTCTACATGTACAGGTATAATGAAATAGAGATATGTGGAAAAGACAAATGTAATTCAGATTAGAATGAAATCATCAAATTCTTCAAAAATGTCATTTATCGACGACAATATTTACTATCATTGTATACTCAGGTATTCTGAAAGATTCGCTCTTTGTAATTACACATGTAGATACAGTATATTATAATTAGTATGTATCTATTATTCGGCATAAGCTAAAGCTTATATGACTTTAATATGACATAAAATCGTTATACAAAGCTTGTATAAACTCAATTGCCAAGGGAATATAAAATGCAAAATTCCTTATTATCGCGGTTTTCACCATTAATGCGAGACTATTATAATAATTGTATATTCAGTTAAAAAGACGTATAGTCTCGTTATTTTTCTGACACACTGTATCGTCGACGCATTTACTAAATAAGGCAGTCAGTTTATTGTGTATACATGTACAATCTACTGTATATGTATACATGTACATGTATACCGTAATTTGCATATGTATATGCAAGTTTAAATCATTGACAGGGCATGATATATGTTAAGCAGCTTATTTTCTGAATTTAATCCATCGACTCGTAAACATAAACATGACACTATAAAACCACAAACCCGTTTTTGGTTTCATTGCACTGGAGAGAGATTTATGGTGCCAGAATAGACGAGGGAAGTCTATATACACTGTATGTATACATGTATTTCGCTCCGAAATACACAGTAGGCTGGCAGAAAAGTGTTGGCAGTCAATGAATAACTCAACAAATAAACAAGGATTAAAATCTAATCCAGGGTCATGAAATCGTCTGCTAAAAAATAACAAAAAATTGTTGACGAGGCGCGGCCACCATATTGCACATGGTATAGGGGAGACTATAGCATAAAATATACATGTATTTTACAAACGTTCCGATTGCACATGCACTCTCCAAAATGGATGAACTGAATAATCAATGATTAGGGCAGGTTTTATCCAGTTAATTTTGCATCGCTGTCTTAATTAATCTGCACAAATTGAATGTTGATGTCTGTTTGCTATGCGTGGTTGCCACCGATCAAGGCGTTGCATGGTCAATTCGAAAGTGCGTGTTAAAATGGCGAAACATGTCTGTGCTTCGATAATCATATCTAAATTTGAGCAAGATATACTTCGGGCCTAGAGCAGATCGCGTGCATTCGAGCTCGATATCTCGAAAGTTGCGTGTTACTTAATAGATTTAAATCAATCGTTGACGCCTCTACAGCGCCTCTAATGATTTCTTTTTCGGCAAAAAGCATACATCCTCTGACAGGTGTGAAGTTGACCCTGATCAAAACCGACTATTAAAGTATATGTTTACGCGTGAAACTTCCAACTTAATTAAAGAGGCAATCCGTTCATATATCATGGATAAGTGAGGCAATTATTGAGGCAAAAAAAAAACAATTGTCTTCTCGTTTGCTTAATTCACAGGTAGGCCTGCAAACATCGCGATGTTTAAAGTAAATTAAAAACGTCTTGGCGAAAATAACAAGTTTCACACCTTATTTTCTGAATTTAAAAAACAAAGAAAAAAAATGTGAAGTCGGATGTTTGAAACAGAACTGCTGTAATCAGACGGCTCGTAACTGTTCCTTTTATAATTTCACCGTAAACTTTATTGATTTACGAGCGGCTTGTTTTATTTTTTTGCAAAAAGGTCCGAAGGTAATGCAGATCCATTACCAAACTATAGCGTAATAGTTGCTAACGAGATTATAGCAAAAGACTGTTGGGTGGGGGTAAGAAAGCACGTATATAAGAAAGTACAGGTTAACCATCTGGGATGGGAGGATTCGGTTGCAAGAAACCATACCTACGCCCCTCAACTTCGAGGCCTTGGGCCTTTCGGTCCACTTTGGGTGGGACGTGAAATGATTCCAGGGTGGAACATCGAGGTGTACTGTGCCTTTTCCTCGAGCTTGGCTGTTAGGCCCAAGGGCCACCTCTCTTCCCATGTATTTTAAGGGTGGGATTGTAACGAAGGCATCATCCATTAAGACGGGAGTTATAGGAGATGAAGTATGGCTTAAACACATGGTGCCGGTTGCCTTGTAAATTGCCTCTAGTTTTGACACGTTCGCTCAGGAGATGGGTGTGGAAAGCGGTCCATGTAACAGGAAAACATCTCAAAATTTCACCTGGGTCTATCATAAATATAGGGCCTCAGTGCCAGGCTGCCATCTTGCAATGCGGTCCACACATGCATGTGTTCGATGGGCGGAATGGTCAAATTTGACCCCTTTTTGAAAATGTTACGAGATTACTCAGATTAGACACATGTAGTAACTATACATGTATATAGTCTTTGTTTCTTTGAATATTAAAATTAAGCAATTGACGCTGTGTGTGCAGCAAGAAATGTATATACATAAAAACGAAAACATGAGAAAGCGTGCGTAGCTTCATCTTTGCGTTAATTGTTCAATTTGTTTTTAAATTTGAAATTTTGTCGTTTTGATTGATAAATATGACATTGAAACATTGAAAATAATGTAAAACTATGCATAGCGAAATGACATTCTAAATATAGCTATCTAAACGTTAGTTGTTAAAACTGAATCTCGCCGATAGATTTTCGAACAATCCAGTGTCAGGTGCACATACATTTCTGTTGTAAATTGTTGATAAAAATATTTTTTTAATTAAAATACCTTACTAAAGCCTCCGTAATGGTGCATTGAGGGTATCATTGCTGTTTCGCCACATTTGCTACGAGTTATAGATGAGTTATACGGTAAACTTTACTATTTTTATTTCTACGAAATTTTAACTAAAGTTATATTGTTGATTTGTTGAGTGTATCGCGATATAGCGTATAATTGACAACAAAAGAGGATTTACCATATATTCTTATTCATATTCAAAATCCAAATGAGATTGAGCATCATATATAATGTTGATATATTACTGTACCTAGTGTATATTAATCTAGATAAACACCATGGAAATTTTGTTTCCGAAACAGCTATAGGAAACTCCCAATTCGGAAAGTCGATCGGTTAAAGCACGGAAACTTGCATTCCAGTTTCGGAAACCAAGTTTCGCTTTAAGTTTCCTCGGTGTGTACCCGGCTTTAAAGAGTATCAATTTGCATGCAGAGATTTCGAGCGCAAACATTTTATAATTCTGAACATACTGTATTTAGATGGCGCTATACGAAGGAATCGGTTCTTAATTTGTAATCTTTCACTGCATGCGTAGAGCGGAACCCCTTTTGGTTCGTTTAAATTGATCATTCGTGAAAGGGGAGCTATAGGGTCATAAATAATATTTTAATAAGACTAGGATTTATAACCCGAAGATTAGACCTGCTATGATTATCACGTAATTCGTGTTGTTCCAATTTTTTTTCTCCAAAATACAGCCTAGATTCGAGCAACCGAGAAGTAATGACGGTTCCTTGTTTGGTTTAAAAAACACGAGGAAAAGCATGCCTTCGCTTTGCCCCCGTCCATGTACATAGGTGCTGAATAGCTATTAATATAATCGCCACTCTGAAGTTAAGTCCGAAAATAAACACTCGTTGGCTTTTCTGAAGGAATGGAATGTTGACACCATCTGGTAATGCGGTCGAAGCGTAGACAGGGGGAAACTGACGCGTGTACATGTGCAGCTCACACCTCCTCTTTTGCTTCGGACATTACATTCCCACGCCAATTTACCACCTTGCGTTGGTCACACGATGGTCATTATTACATCCTGCTTGCCTGCCTGGCTGCAGGTTAACTTCTATAATTCAAGGTTTCGAAACCAGCACTTCTCCGTTCCCGAAAACTTGCGGAACGGCAAACAAATGGGGTGGAAACATTAACATAGAGAAATGAGAAAAGGATACTGTATTTCCAGAGCACCTTATTGCTCCAGAATTGAAATACTTATACTTTACCGGGGGAAGGGGGAGGGGGGGGGGTGTCACACCTTTGTATTGGTCAATTCGTTTTTCAAAGAATTTTCTGTAATTCCGTGCAAACGTTATTTTTATGTTTTTTGAAAATCCAATCTCAAGGAATGTCCAAGTTTAAACCGTAGGGTTCGTATTTTGAGAAGCCCAACATGGACGGAAAATGGGTTCGTACTATCAGAAATTTGTATTTAGCGAGTTGGTCTTAATGAGGTTCCACTGTACTTATCCGAGTTCTAAAAACAGAAACCTATATATCATTCAATTCAAAGCTCATCATTACAAGTATACGTCATTAAGTTAATTTTTAAACTTTTAATACAGTATACTAATATTGAGAGTATATTTCAAAAACCGTAAAGCATAATGGCAATTACTAATAGAACTTCAATAAAACAGGATTTTTCAAATCGCCCATACTACTATACTAGTAATGTAATGTGTTCTTTGTTTAAAATCTCAATGTTTAATAACGTGACATTTATCGTGACATTCTACTGTATCACTCAAGACATCATGACAAACTCGTTTGTAAGACATTTTTATGGAATTTGTCCTAAAAAATGGTGGCTTTTGTACGTTTTTGAACGTGCTGTCGGTTAGTTTTGAAGCATATCTTTTACTCCCGCCCCATTATATACATGTAGTTAGGTAAATCTTGCAGATTACCTTACTAATAATCTCTGGATTGTATTACCCGGAATACTCACAGGCTTATATGGTCCCCTTTGGAACAAGGGCGTTTTTACAAAGATTCTTTTTTATGCTTAGACCCATGCAATTGCTGCAAGTTTCGCTCAGGCTGAAATGTGATATTCAGAAGGTTGAACTAAAGTAGAGGAATCTATACCAGCCCCATTATTAAAATGCGGGTAATTTCAAAGATGTTCAAATCCACAAAAGGTTCGCCATGTTGAATGTCCATATTTTTTTTTAAAAAGTAAAAACAAAACTAGTAGGACAATGGCAATACGAAATGGTATATACGCGTTTGGGTTTGTTAAAAAAATCTCGGTCGATGACATGTGCCCAGTGTGACGTTTTAAGTTTTGATGAAAATGCTGTGAAGCATGAAAAAAATAGAGATACTGGTCCTACGTGATACCGCGGGGAAGCAGGTGCACCCGTTGGGTTAACATGGAAAGTCCAAACAATTTTCGATAAGATCTTGCGTTGGCTGAGCTTTTGCTTCTTCGTTATGCTGGGATAAGAAAAATCTGAAGGAAAAAAAATGAAAAATAACGATATAAAACACGCATGCACACCATGTAGGGTCGTACATGTATACAATTAAGTATATACGGTGAAAAATAAAATCGAAAGCTGATGGGCAGGGGACCCCTAAGTTAAAAAAAAAATGAGAGATACATATGAATTTTTGGTGCGTGCAGGATTGTCTGAATTATGCGAGGAATTGAACATAGATTGTTCACGCTAGAAAACTAGGGGTGGCCTAAGAGATTATACATGAATAAGCATTATCATATAGTAAGAATCGGTATGGGATTATGGTATAGTGTAGAAATTCGGTATTATAAAGATCGAGGTCGAAAGTGAAATTGATATACAGTGTACTGGGTTGAATAATTGAAAACTCCGACTTGTTTACTAATCAAACAAGGTGGAAGATTCTTACTTATATAGTACATGTACAATAAATTGTTGAGAAATTTAAAGTTGACTCTGTCAAATATCAATTTTAAGAGCTTGTACAGGTAACATGTATACGCGATTAAACTAATAATGGATATAGGATACTGTAAATGTCTTCGTTTTTATTAAATTCAGGGAGTTTAATGGCAGTTTTTACATCATTTAACAGGACATAAGCATATGCATATGTGGTATCTAATTAAAAAAACTATATATGTATTTTCTCTATACCGTGCTTCTGTATTACTCATATCGGTCCCTAATTTTGAGATGGCGCCTAAAACATACTGTATGTCACTCCTTAATTGTTGTGCAATTGAGAACCTGTTACATGTAGATACAGCACTTTAAAGGAATTTTTTTTATAATATGAATGAATAAGTTTTCATCAATATCATATTTGAAAACAATCTTTTTTAAAGGAAAAACATGATGGCACTAATATCATAAGATACACAGTATACTTGAGACTGTGATTTCTTCGCGCTTGGCTTGCTCAGTTTGACTGTGATCGAGTCTTTGTGCCGATTTGTGCCATACCATGCATTTTCTTTTCTAATCAGTCCACGTAAATTACACCGAGGTATTCGCATGCAGACCTGAAAATTTAAAAGTGTGCAATGGTGCTGAAGCTGATTTTATGGTCAGTTTAGATTGTAATCGTAATCCAGTCCTAGCCAGATGCTGCTTAGCAGAAAAGCGTGCAGGTTAAAAAGAAGGCCTGCAGAAAGAAAGTAGAAGCGCAGATAGGTATCATGAATAATATGTCACGGTGAACGCACTTGGTATACATTTGCGTATACTTGTAACCGCAGCGAGAACAATTTTATCTGGTTGCCCCCCTGACCCCTTGCTCCTGATGCTATTCCGATGAGTTCCTTTGTTTACTTTCCTTTCGCTTTTCACCTTCGCAAATATGAGCATCCGAGGTCGTGGACGTCCCGGACAAATGGGGGAAAGTGCCCCCTTAATTGTCCGAGGATGGTGATCGAATCTTGCGGAGAGGTTTTTGAACCGATTTAAATATGCATCGGCCTCACATGGACTGGACATGATCAGGAAGTGCGCCCGCGAGGAGCTAGGAATTTTCATGCACTTTTAATATTTCGGCGATTTGAAGACACAATCTTCCTCCCGAAAAAATGGGAGATTTATACTGAATACGTTGAATGGTTTGTTTTTTTCGTTTTTCAAGAAAAACGTTTCATTTTACGCATTTACCATACTTATAAACAAAGGAACTTTGATTGAATTCAAGTATACAGCGTTAGCATCACTCTTGCCTCTTGGAATGCAGTATTTTTTTTCACGTCTAACGACTCTGTGGGGGCAAACTTGACCTGCACTATACACCTTTAATCGGACTTTGGCCCGAGCAAATCATGCATTGGATGGAAACGCGAGGATTTTTTTTAAATAAAATGAAAGCATACGGATATGATGGAATGCACCCAATTTTAAAGTTACATACTGTATTTGGGTTAGACGAGGTAGATTCCTGTCGTTTGCTTTAGTTTATCATATTCTCTGAAAGTACTTGAGGTGTAGCCTACCATACTGTTTTTTTTCCAACACAAAACATGTTGCAACACTTACAGTGAGCAAAAAAAGTATTTGGCCAGTATGTTTTTTTTTATTTACATATTTATTTTTACATATAATGTTACAAATATTTTTTGTAATATTACTGACAGCTTTTTAAATGATATTGTAAAAGCAAA
>JAQGAO010006218.1:0-12572 GCA_034697705.1 Ommatoiulus sabulosus
TTTCCCCAATGGAATGAATGAAATGTCACGTGATATATGCATGCTGACGAAATCTGCATAAGGTCTATATTGCATTTAGAATGTTTGGGTTCCTGTAGGATTGTTGCACGCTACCCAAATCTATAGACAATTGTCAGTTTTCAATGGACCGTGTACATATTTCGTCAGCATGCATATATCACGTGACATTTCATTCATTCATTCCATTGGCGAAAATTACCCGGAGGCAGTGCCTAGGCACGTTCTTTTAGTTGTTGATTCGATGAAAAGATTTACATGTACGTGATGTAGCCCCATAAGTAACTCTGATTAAGGTCCATTTGTCCAATGTTACGGCTTTTTCGATGTCAACATGAAGGATTTGTCCAATGTTCAGGTGGTTGGAAAGAAGTGCAGTCTTGCCAGCATGACCAATGAGGTTTGAAATCTTTTGAAATCTTTGAAAGCTATGTCCAATGTCCTACACAACATGCATGGTTTAGGAATGAAAATAGACAACTGCCTCTAGATTTGAGTGGCTTTCCACGACTTCAAGAGATTCCAATCATCATAGGTGTTGCTGACAGACTACACATCTTTCCAACCACCTGAACAATGGAGTAGTCTTTCACGCATAAAATGATTTTATGCATGTATGTTTTTAACATGGGTTTTGATCCATTGCACCCCACCTCGATATCACGGACACCTGCCTAGTTTAGGTAGCCGTGATATCGAGGTGGCCAAATTGGACAGGATTTTCTGCAAATGCAACCTCCAGAGCTCGGAAATAACCAACAATGGGGGATCACATGCTAATTGACGCGTGTGCACGAGCGTCGTTTTGGGACATGGGAGGGTAAAGAGGGGCAAAAAACATTAATTTTGATTATGTCCATAATTTTGCCAAACATTAGTTAGCACGTTACAGCCGTGTCAAAATGATGAATGCAAGCGACGTTTGGGTACTGCCCAATCGGCACGTGGACCAGCATCTGCGTGACATCCGGTGGATACCCTCCCCAGCGTGGAATTTGGATAATTTGTCTTCATTTAGGAATGATTTAGCTGATAGGTGATGATTTGATGCGTGTGTGCGGGGTGCCCCAGCTTATCATTATGACCCATTTCCCCTTACGGAGGGGATAGAATTGAAAAATCCTAGGCAAATTTTAAGTTGCGCGAGGGTGTAAGGGTGCTTAGGTTTTGCAGGGGGGCCTTCTGACCTCACTGGGATCAAAAATTCAATCGTAATCTGCGAAAAACTAGGCGAAATGGCATTCACTGCCCCCCCCCCCTCCTTCCCTGGGAGGTCTGAATGGGGGGGGGGGTGGCGTGAGGGGGTCAGTGAATACAGACAGTACTTGATTTCTTATGCAAACAAACATCTCAGCAAATATGATCTGTACCTGAAACCTCCTTTAGATTTTGAGTGTCATTGCCTTGTCATCTCTACTTCCGCTGGATTTGTTTTTGTCACTTTAGCCACTTAGTTTGTTTGGATGCATATTGAAAGTGGTGTCAAGCAGTAGTGTCATGTTCCTTCCAAGTGTCGCAGAGTGAACGTGAAACATGCATATTTTCCAGAATGTTGTCAATAGTCTTAAGCTACTTCCACTGCGGAGGAAACAGGAACTTTTCGCATAATTTTATGTTTCCAGAAACAACTGGCAACCCATTTACAACAGAAAGTTCCTTTATGTCTCTTCCAGCGTGAACGTAAGTGGAAGAGACATAGAAGAGCTTTCTGATCCTAATTGGTTGCCAGGTGTTTCTGGAAACAAACTTTTATATAATCAACTGGCAGCAATTAGCAACAAAAAGTTCCTTTGTTTTCTCCAGTGTGGAAGCAGCAAAATGCAGTTATGCATAGGCCGGTATCACGTGTCTGTTTTCATCCAATCATCGATTAAATGAACGAATCTCCGGATGCATTCCGACAATGCAATGAACTACAGTACTGTAAGTCACGTGATGCCGACACGAAGATGAAATCTGCCATCAATGTACGTTGTTTTGCAATGGGATTCCAATAAACGTCTGCATGTGCTTATCTGTGAAAATGTGCCTCTAGATGGCAGCTCCGTATAGGCATTTACTTGAGATGCAAACCGAGGCAGCATGCAGAGTAGAAGAGTGACGACAGGACAAAATGACGCCGAAATAGTTCGGCAGCAACTATTTTCGAGAACATTTTCAGAAGTACGCAATTTGTCAGGAATACTTGGCATGGCTATCGACCAAAATAGTTAGACAGCCACAATTTCAGAGAGCATTTCCAGAAGTCTGTAATTTGCCAGGAACAATTGGCACGAAATAGTTAGACAACAACTATAATTTAGTTAACATTTTCAGAAGTCTCGCAATGTTCAAAGGAACACGCGTCAAGGCGTTGACGTGAAATGTAATCCAGGTGGCAGCACCATGGACATCTTCTTGAGATGCAAACCGTCGAGTACAATTAGCTTGCAGAAGTCTGAAATTTGCACAATGGGCACGACTAAAGATCGAAATAGCTATAGACAGCAACTATTTTAGTTAACATTTTCAGAAGTGTGCAATGTTCAAAAGAACACTCGTCTAGAAGTTGACATGAGATGCCATCCAGGTGGCAGCACCGTTTGCATCTTCTTGAGATGCAACCCGAGTATGAGCGTGCCCGCGACGTGACAAGATGGCACCGAGTTAGTGCGGTGCATTCTGGGAATGCAACTATAAATCAAAACGCACTGTATACATTCCGCATATAACGCGATTTACTCGTAGATTTTTTTTCCACATTGCGCCCCCTCGCGTTGCACCCCCAAAAGCGCGGGGCAAATGGTTTTGGCATGAATCGGCGCATCAGTCTTGGCCCGCTGCACTCGCCTCCTGTTTTATTCCCCCTCCCCCCCTTCCTCGGCCGCATTACCATTGCTAATGCGGCAATGAGGTGCATTAAGTCTATTTGAACTGCAACCTTCGCCGACGCGATCCATCAGGGTCCTAATGGAACCGTCGCCATTTGCCGAGCGACATTATGATTGATGTTAACATGGCCGACAAGATACGCCCCGGATGGAGATGGCAACGACTCGGGACTCTCGGGGATTCCGGCGGGGATTAGCGATGGATCCGGGGACGCGTTATTGTCGGAGTGCACGCATCGCTGAGCACAAGATCCACCGACGAGCGACTCTGGATCCATCTCTTTAAATTCTCTTTGGGGTGCACCCAACGTCAGTTGCGGTTCCTCCGAACGTCGACTCTTCGAATTGATGTATACGCCTGCATGCAGAAATGTACTGATGTACACGTAGATGTTCCAGCTTTTAGAAAACGTCTCAATTGGTGGTCTTTTCTCAACTATATCGTTAGTGTGTAATTCATAGAGAGAGAAAAGATGATACTTGTATACATGTACTGCACAAATATACGAGGGGTGTTCATTAAGTTTCCGCAATCATTTAAAACAAAACGGATGTATGGATTTTAATGAAATTTGTTGGAAAAATTCTTCCATCATTCCTGGACATATTTCGACATTAAAAGATATGTTTAAAAAATTGCACGTGCTTAAAATTCGAAAGCAGAGGTGGATTCCGAGGAGATAGTTGCTCAGCAGCGGTCTGTTGTCGATCTTCTTTTATTTGTCCTTTGAAGGCATTTCAGGAGTAGATATGTGTGAAATGTTTAAGGTCCGAGTAATGTCCAAACGTTCGATCTATGAGTGGATTGAAAAGTTCAGAAATGGACAGGCAACTGTGAAAGATGATCAAAGAAGTGGACGGCCAGTGTCTGTCAGAAGTTTTGACTCAAATGCAGTTAGCGAGGGGTATACTCGTGGCCAGAACGATGGGAAAAATGAATCTCTCAAAATGGAAATTTTATCGACTTATAGATGACGTTAACATATACATGTATTTCAATACCAAATTTCATGAAAATCCATACAGCTGTTTTAAAAAAATGATTGCTGAAACTTAATGAACACCCCTCGTAAGTACATTGAGTGACCAATTTATTATGACGACCACCATAATTTGTGAAATTGCCTGCTCCATACAAGCTTAACGTCGCGTGACCGTGTCCTTTGCTAAATATGGTGGATAGGATATGAAGAAATACTATTACAGTATTTGATCAAGTTGCTGAACCTGAAAATTGGAAAATAGCGTGATTCGAGGTGACTTTTAGCGTGGGAAGATTGAAGATGCTGGCTAGAAGAGATATGCTTTTAAGTTTTTCTGAAACAGTCAAGCTCATTGATGTTCTTCATAACAATTATTAACAGTAGTACTACGATGTAGTAAGGGTACACCAAGAATGGTCCTAAAAACAAAACAAAAAACTGGCGGTCAATGAGACCGTACAAAGGTCATTTACGAAATTTGTCAACAGCGCAGTGCAACAGCGGCTGGCAAGAATTGTGAACGGAAATAGACAGGACATCAACATGTACATTCCATGCTTACAGTGTGCATGTGTGCTTACAGGCATTTCTGAACATCGTGTTGATGACATGTAATGAAAAGAGACATCTTGTTTGATGCTGCAAAACTTGTTGAAATAGCTAGATGTGCCAGTTCCTTTCATTTCATGGATATTTTCAAAATGCAGTCGAACCTCGTTAAGACGAATCTCGAGGGACGTCAAAATTTGTTCGTTTAAACCGTATTCGGTTTAAAAGAACAAGTCTGAACTATATATACTGTAGTTCAGATTATAAGAAGACAGGCGTAATATGATTTCTACAAAAAGAACCAAAGTTTCGTCGAAGTTTGGATGAAATCCTACTTGTAGCCTATAGTACAGAGGTAATATAA
Organism: Ommatoiulus sabulosus; assembly: GCA_034697705.1. Lineage (NCBI taxonomy): Eukaryota > Metazoa > Arthropoda > Diplopoda > Julida > Julidae > Ommatoiulus > Ommatoiulus sabulosus. The sequence continues at coordinate 4,785 of JAQGAO010006218.1, forward strand.
AGAAACTTGTCTAACTTATCTAACTTAGGTTGGCTGTAAGTGCTATATTAATAACTAATCCATTCCTTTTCATATTTTGTGAAAACATGAATACATATTTAGATATGTACAGTATGTGAATGGCAATTGGCAAGGTGCTGCTAGTTTTTAGGCGAATTCCCCGTCATAATTTACCGTTTATCATATAGTATAAAGTTCGTTTTAACGTAACATAGCTGATGATAGCTCGAATGCAACCATGCAAGATTTGTCATATCCGAATTCGGAATTCGTCTTAAACGAAGAATTTAGCATTATTCGTCTACATTGTATGTCCTAGGGCAGGAACTAGAAATGAGTTCGATCTATTAGAAATTCGTATAACGTGAGTACTTCTTAACGAGGTTCAACTGTGTCGGCAGATGAATTGCTTAACAGTCAAATCTCATTAAAACGAACTCGTACAATAGCAATTAATGATAAAGTAAATATTTGGAATTTAATTGGATCTAAATTTCATTTTTTAAAGATGATGAATCATTGATACAACCAAGAATAAAGATGAATAATTATTATTTTTCTCCAATTTTTCTAATTTTTTTTTGCATTTCATCTCTGTCGGAAATCAAAAAATTACCAAGAATTGAGATACTTTGCGATTTTTCTTTCCGTGACACGTCATCACGATTTTTGATATCAAATTACAAGTTCGTTAAAATATTTTTCAAGATTTACTTTCACCAAGTGCATCTCCGAAGAGATTCAATTCTACTTTCGTCCATGACTACTGTATGGAACAAAAACCAGTAACTTGCATCATTCCTTTGCAATGTTCCTTTATATAGTGTCCATTCCAAACGATGAACATTTTTGTTTGCTTTTCAGGAATCTGGGCATGCAAGGCTTCGAAGTTTGGAGGAATCCCCAAATGTACATAATCGGAGCTCAGCCCCTGTGCACGCAAATCCCAGGATTGTCTCCTGGACAGACCAAGTTGTGCCAGTTGTACCAGGACCACATGTCCAGCGTGGGGCGCGGCGCCCGCTTGGGGATAGGCGAGTGTCAGTGGCAGTTCCGCCACCGGAGGTGGAACTGTTCAACGGTGGACGACTCGTCCGTGTTTGGACCAGTGCTCCAAATAGGTGAGTGCAAATATTTAAAATTTCTTAAAAACTTGGTATAGAGCATGGATGTAAAACGCGAAGTCACATTTCGATGCATTTACGTGAGAAAATGTTAAATTCTTTATCTTTTGACAAATGTTTTGACCAATTTTAAGCTAACACTTTTGTAAGTGGTTTCCAATTTTAGGAAAAATGTTTCATTATCATCATCACCATCAATCATGTTTACTTAAAGGTACATTCTAATAAAATTGTTATTTTTGAAACACAATAATTCGAATTTGAGGCATCTAAAGCTACGTCCACATACCACACTGGAGGAAACAGAAACATTTTGTTGCTATTTACTTTCAGTTAATTGCATAAATTGTTTCACCTACTTTTTACATAAATTGTAGTTTCATAGGTTTGTTTTCCGAAGCAACTGGCAACCAATTAGCAACAGAAAGTTTCCTACATTTACGTCTGCACCGGAGGAAACATAAAAGAAGTTTCTGTTGCTAATTGGTTGCCAGATGCTTCTGGAATCATATACTTACTGTATGCAATTAATGTTGGTAAAAAATTAAGTAATTATTATTTGTGTAAACAATTGGTAGCAAGTAGCAACAAAAAGGTCTTCTGTTTCCTTCAATGTGGACGTAGCTTAGGAATTGTAGCATTCTAGCATTCTTACCATTGGATGTAACGTCGAAGTTCACAATTTATTGGACAAAGAAAATGGTTTAAAATCGCTGGAGAATAAACTACAGTACATGTATCTCTGGAATTTTCCTTAGTTCCTATTTATCTTCAGTTTTGCGCAAAAATTGGCAATGCTCAAAAATGGAAATAAAACTTATTCAGTAATTGTATTCTTTTATTTTCCTCAAAATTCTTGTTTGATTCTTTCTAGAGCTATTTTTTAAAACATTAAGCAAATGTCCATCTCAGCTTTGAATTCAGTATATCAGTATATTAAAAGTATACCATATAAATTGAATCAGATTTAATTTAAAAAAAGATATTTATTTACAGTATTTAAATATCACACGAATTGTTAAAAATATACATGTATAATTTATACAAATATTTCACAAACGATAATGAATTCTTTTCTCACACCTTTCCTTTAAAACTTAACAAAATGAATCTTTGTCAACATTAAAAACATTTGATATTAAGATAATAAGTGGTGTACAGCCAAGTTCTTTGTTATTTTGGTCAAGGATGAACTGCATTCAAAATATAATTTTTTTTAATATTTCCAATATCTATAAAAAGAGCTTTTTAAATATTTCTAATATCTATAAAAAGAGCTCTTTAAATATTTTTAATATCTATAATACTAGCTTTTTAAATGTTTCTAATATCGATAAGAGCTTTTTTAATACATGTATTTCTAATATCTATAAAAATAACCTTTTCAATATTTCTAATATCTATAAAAGGAGATTTTTAAAGATTTCTAATATCTATAAAAGGAGATTTTTAAAGATTTCTTATATCTATAATAAGAGGTTTTCGAATATTTCTAATATCTTTAAAAAGAGCTTGTCAAAGATTTCTAATATCTATAAAAAGAGCTTTTTACATGTAAATATTTCTAATACACGTAGACTGCATGTAGCTATAAAAAGACGATGTTTTGTATTGTATTCTACGAAATATATATCAAAAATACGTTATTTGGTCACTTTGTTCTGGGTAAGTTATAACTGAAAAATGGCTGTAGAATTAAAATACGAAGTGGACGCACAATCACCGTATATGCAATTTGGGGTCATGGTTAGCCAAGTGCCCCCAAATTAGTTTTGACAGAAAGCAAGATGGAGCCGCTGTGAGGAGGCAGTTTTCTCGTGCCAAGAGTGGCAACGCCCGTTTCTCATACCGCAAATTTTTGATCTTTTTTTGCAACAACCTTCACCTCACTCCCAAAATGAGTACAATTTTATATGTCACGAAACTTCGTTTGCCAATAAACGCACGAGTGCGTCCTCCAATAAAGCCCTGTGGTGTTCGGGAGCAATCAAAATAAGTTTATCCTGCACCTGTGTACTTCAACGTTCAAGTTGATTAGTTAATTTAGCAATTGGCAATCTAATTGCCCTCGTAAAATTGCTCCAGATTGTTTGCTCAGTGACGGGGTGGGGAGGGACTATTAAAAGTTGATCAGTGGGGAGTAATTGGGCAATTGGACAGCTCCTTCCCTTAAGCCCATGCGGAAATTGGCCGCCTACTTCTGCGTGGGAATAGAGGAAGTCACAAATTCCGAAATTTAGAAGAGGTCCCAAATTTTTTCCCAATATTCTGTGGCGCAAGAACTTGGAATTCTGGAACAGCCATGGCCAACACAATATAACTGCTTTAAGGGTGATCCTATCAATCTCGAATTTACAATGAAATCAGGGTGAACCTCGTTAAGAAGAACTCGCTTTATACGAATTTCTGATAGTACCAATTCATTTCCAGTCCTCGTTCAAGGGAATGGACGAATAATGTTAATTTCATCGTTTTATAAGGCGAATTCGAAATTCGGATACATGTATATCAAATTTTCGGCTAAACGAATCAATTTTCGAGTTCCCGAGCATTCGCGTATGTTACGCTATAGAACGAACTTTGGAAAATATAAAAAAGGTACGTTATAACGGCAAATGTCAAATGTTGACTTTCCTTGATATGTCTTAGCGATGTTCGAAAGTATATTACTTACTGGGGATGAATCGGCATTGCTAAAACTATGCATTTGTTAGAACTCATTTTTATCTTTCTATATTCGTAGTTTTACTTCGCGTTGATTGTAAATTTATGTAAACGCACCATTCATGTTAAATGCAGAACTAGATTCATGGGACATCCATAAGGGCCATCCATCAAGGACGGAAAAGGGGAGGAAGGAGGGAGGGGGAGGGGGTTGGGAGATATGTGAAAATGGACGTCCGGATGTCAACTTGTGCTTAAACTGTCATCAGTTTTAGATGATAAATTAATTGCATTTGTTGATTTCTTCAGCTTTAAAACAAAGCCTGCATTAGCTATTAAATACATGACTAGCTCCCTGTATAGAGGAAGAGTTCATTTTGGCTTTAAACTGGGTGGGTAATTGGTATTGCAGGGGAAATTCCCGGTTTTATCGAAAGCTGTGAATTTGTACAGTTAATTGGTACACATAAATTTAGTTCATTGTCTCAGTAATATTTTGGATAAATATACATTCTGGATGAATTTGGCATACATCGGTAATACTGATAAGAACATTTTGATTAAATAATTCATCCTCCTTCAAATTAATTATCTTTTGAAATTAAAGTAATGCTATAATATTCTGTAGGTCTGTGGTTCACTAATGGTAATATTTTCAATGTAAAAATTTATAAAGAACATTAAAAATTGCTTATGTAATCAACAAGTTTTTTTAAAATTGGACGGGACATATGGGGGGAGGAGGGGGTTACTTAAACAGGACAGGGGGAGAAGGGGGTCTAAAAACCTGGAAAAATACAGGACGTCCTTTATGGATGATCCCTAATTACAGCAAAATTGCAGCCAAACCCCATGTATATGAATAGGAAGGTGATGCGACGTTTATCGGGGAATTCCCCCGTTAAAAACGCACATTTTTTCATATTGGCTATAGTTCGTTTTAACGTAACGTAACGCGAATGCTTGGGAGCTTGAAACATCATTCGTTTTAGGCTATACTTTGTGATATTCGAATTCGGATTTAAACGTCTGTCTTAGACAAAGAACTTAACATTATCCGTCCATGCCCTATAGAACAAGGATTGGAAATGCGTTCGTAGGCCTACTATCAGAAATTCGTATAAAGCGAGTTCTACAGCACAATTGCGCTATTTTTCCATGGTTGGGTGTTTATCCCACTCCGTGTCATCTCGGAATTCCGTTATGCAAATTTTACGAGCATCCCTAGTGCTTTTACTCACGAAAAAATCCTTTTTGGGTCTCCAAAATGACCAATTCTGGCTCTCAACAAGCAGATTACTTTCCGAGGCCATCAGCGACATGAAACTTCCAATGTCCACTGCGACGGGGTAAGACAGGTCACAGAATAGTCAACATTTTCAGGTTGTTGCTCCAGCTCCAGCGTACAGCTATTAAGGTCGTCATCACCGAGGAAAGTAATATATCTGGTAATAAATTGCGAAAAAATGGCAAGAAGTTATTTCGACTGAAACAATTTCCTGTTGCTGCATGCGCACATGGAGCGATATTTTCAGAATATATCCCTACAGCAAATAACACCACGGTTTAAAAAAAAATGGCGGTACACTAACTTGGCAGCACTGCTTATTCCGTCCCATGGCGTATGTCTATCCTGATGGGCTTTCCAACAAAAGGATACATACGGTTTGTGCATGAGTATGAAACCAGTGACGTCAGTTGCCTTCCAGAAATAAGTTGCTCAACATAGGATAATTTTCAAACAATAATATATCTGGAAACAAGTTTCGGGATATAAATTGCCTGGTGTGTAACGTCCTTTCTCGGCCCCCCAAAACTGGCCATTTGTGGCCCTCCTGACTGTCATGCGCAGCAATGTCCTCATTTCTGGAGGAGAAATACGATAACCGCCGGCGCACCCATTCCGCAGTCACGCTCCGCCAACTCCTAATAAGAAGTGGATGGAAGTTCATTTCCAGAATGGGTCATTACCGTCCTCTCTCCACCCTGCACTGGGGCAAGTTGAACCCCAGCATCTCTGGCGTGCCTAATGACCATCCAACTCATTCCTCCTCCTCCTCTCCTGGATCAATGATTCGCCCACACGGAGCAAATCCGCCAGAGTGCGGAGATGGGCGATAAGAAGGCGCCTAATCTAGTTTTTACGCGCGAGATTGTCCATGCTACAGCGGGTTTTGACGGGCTGAAATGAGATGGTGCGACGATGGCTCCAGGGGCCGGGAGGAGGAAGCGGAGGAGGAACGTCGTTACGAAGCCATTTCGGGCCTTTTGGCAGACCATAAAATGCAGTTGGACCGTGAGCGGCAGCCAATGGCCTCTTGCCTGCTTGATGCAGAGGAGAAGGGGTAAGAGGGAGGGGTGAGGAAGTGCTGGAGTGAGGAAAACTCCAAGAATGAGTCGCTGATAAATGAACTGGTGAAATGCGACAACATCATCGAACCCTGTTGAAATTGTGGTTGAGTGGCTGAGAACGTACTACATGTACTGAAGCTGGATCTTAATCGGATCTGTTCGAATGGATGAAGCTCTTAGAGTTGAGTTTGTACTGCGCATGCACATGGATCTCTTTCGCAACCTCTGTGGATATGGGTCTTCCTTGGACTTGCTTTAAGATTTCTTGCAGCTCTGTGTGTTGGTGGAATTCTCATTGTATCTTAAATAATTCTTCAAGTGTAGTTTTTTTCTTTAAAGATTGGGTTTGAGCTTATAGATCTATTGATTCTGCACACGAATATATTTTTCGACAAGTGATTTACGAGAGATGTTCATTAAGTTTCTGCAATCAAGTTTTTTTTTAAATGGCTTTATGGATTTGAATGAAATTTGGTAGGGAAATACATGTTAACGTCATCTATTAATCAAAAATATTTCTATTTTGGGAGATGCACTTTTTCCAACGTTCTGGCAGTTAGTGTATGCCTCGCTCAAAAAACGTTTAAGCAAAGCTTCCAAATCAGCATTTCTGACAGACACTGGCCGTCCACTTTTCTGAGAATCGTTTACAATTGTCTGTCCATTTCTGAGCTTTTCAATCCACTCAGAGACCGAACGTATTCGGACATTACTAGGGTCTTAAACATTTCACACATTTCTGCTCCTGAAATAGCCTGAAATAGCCTATAAGGATAGCCTTAAACTTAGAGAAATCAACTTTGATTGATGCTGTTGGGTCCTAGTATCTCGGACTCCTCGTCCGATTTTGCTTGTGTAACTTCCTTCCCCCCTTTACCACATGGCACTGTATGTGCTGACTGTAGGGTATTGATTTGAATTGAAATGCCTTAAAAAGTTAAAAAAAAACTAACAACAGACGTTACAGACCGGTGCTGAGCCACTTTATCTCCTCGGAGTCCATCTTTACTTTCGAATTTTAAGCACGTGCAAATTTGCAAACATATTTTTTAATGTTGAAATATGTTCAGGAATGATGGAAGAATGTTTTTTCCAGCAAATTTCATTAAAATCCATGCAGCCGGTTTTTTTAATGATTGTAAAAACTTACTGACCACCCCTCGTATACTATAGTAAATTTTATTTTATTCCAAAACAAGCAGATAGAAAATACGAATGCGGACGAATCTCAAGGGGTGTCAAAATTTGTTCGTTTAACTTTTAACCGTACGGTACAGGTAGTTCGTATCGATTAGACTAAAGTTTCATCAAAGTTTGTGTGAAATTCTAACCCACGTATCTGAATGGGTATACTTGCTGCGACTTTTTTTGCAGATAATTCGCAGTTATTGTATACATCACAGAATTAGAAATGCCAATATATACCGACTGGACACATTTTTAGGTGTCGATCTTTCGCAGTGACGCGCGGTGGCACCGTGGCAGTATCTTATAAGTACAAATTAAGCCACGCCAATATATCGCTCTTATCGAATTGTGTCGTAGGGCGTGTTTAAGGTGTTTTTAAGACACCGCCACGTGTCTGTAGTACACTAATATGTATCATGTTGTCTATATATACATGTAGTTTGTTTTAACGTTACATAGG
>JAQGAO010006219.1:0-12569 GCA_034697705.1 Ommatoiulus sabulosus
TAATGCCACTCGAACGATTGCAGCTTAATGTGCCATTTATTGCAAAGGTTTACTTTATCTGCATTTGAACCCATTTTTTGAAAATTTTGTAATACTTTTGTAATTAATACTCGTTAAGTCATTTTTCACAAAAAATGGCTGAAATATTTTAAAAAGTCTGGTCTGTAGATGAGTTTTTGACCGTATTCACAGTACTGTTATTTGGCCGAAACTGATTTATACAGTGAAAGTGTGAAGACATTTTTAATTCGCAACCTTTTTTAACCGACGTAGTCTTGCTACTCCATTGTTTTTATAGATTGAGTGTTTATTATTCCTTACGTAATTCAAAATTGCTGAAATAAAAGTTAAAAATATTTTGTTTTTATTTTGTAGAAAAGGCGACCTTTCTAAGTATTTCTTAAATTTTATTCCTATATTGCGAGGTTACGAACAGTTGAGCACCCTGTATGGGAGCTTCCTGTTCGGTAGTCGACGTTCCTCTCACGCTACGTAGATATGCGCGTGATTGGTGACGTCTTCCGACTCGTGAAAAGGGGAGATATATATAGATAGGGAATTTAACGTTACGGAAGATGCTGCGGGTAGCCGCAATTAAGGGGGAGCTTTTGCCCTCAGGCGGTGCCGTGCAGCCCGATGAATGTCCAAAGGGGCAGCAACGTTGATCCGTGAGACGATTTCCGAAAACGAGCGAGATGCTGTTTTCGAAGGCGCGTGTAGACCGAACGCGGACGCGTACTTGGAAAATTCCAACGCGAAATGAATGGGCAGAATACGAATTACTATTCAGCTCAAATTCAAGTTTATTGAACAGTCAAAACTTGGTGAAGATTACAATTGAAAAGAGCGACTTTTACAAAATTACGAAACGCGAAAATGTAAATTTAAGATTGATACAAATGCAAAGATAACAAGCAGAGAGGATCCTTCCCTAGCTTGGACGTTTCGGACAGTGTGTCCTAGCTCGGGAAAGGGGCCCATTTTATATCAGAGGTTCGGATAATTTTTGGGTTTAGTTTTTCCCTGGGACCAATGGGATCTTTTAGAGTTGGATATTTGGAAAAGTTAAATATCCAATCGGAGCTTTATGCTCCTTGCTTGACTTCATGTTTCTCAGAAGGAAAGCACGAAGTAAAAACTAATGATTTTTAAATTTGTTTTTCATTCTAGGTAAGTTTAACGTTAGTTTAATAATGGGTGCGGTTCTTGGGGAACCTGGTGGTCCAAGGAGACTCCAGACATCCGGGTCAAAGAGGTGAGTATTCCTGCTTTTTGAGGTCAGCGCTAAAATCCAGGTCGTTAAAGGATTAGGTATCCCGGACGTAAAGAGTTTAAGCTTTAAATTATCAGAGTTCGTTTGCATGGGAAAACCGAAATCAGAGACCAAAACGAGCATGGTCTCTTAATATATTTATTTCAATATTAGCCACCGTCATGATTCGCAAAAGATTTTGCGATTACTCCCATTATTCAAAAATACTAAATTTTTTAATAATTTACACTCGAAAAACGTAAAATATTTTGCGGAAAGCAAAGAGAATTTGGCAAATTTTTCCTCAGAAACTGTTGCAGATTTTGCAAATTTGTAATGGGAAAACGTAAAAATGTTTCCAAATGAGCCCTGACTACGTTGAATTTCCCTGACTTTTAAAAAACGTGATTATTCCCGGACATCTCCCTGACTTTTCCAGGCATTTTCAAGTTCCTTGAATTTTCCAGGTTTTCCAGACCTTGGAAAAACCCTGTTTAACGTAAAATATAATTCGTAATTGGATTTCAATATTATTAATACCAAAAACATATAAATTTCTTGAAAATACCACACAAAATATGAAAAATTTATGGAAAAAGCTAAAGAATTTGGTGGGTCAAAAATGTTGCAATATGTCATATTTTTCAGTAAAATTTAGTATATGTTAAATAATATATAATCATTTTTAATTATTTGAAATACATTATCATTATCATAATTAACCATGGGCACAATTAACGCCGTTATTTTCTAAAAAAGATATAAAAAAGCCGATCAAAATTAATGAATAATTTAATTAATATATTTAAAAAGCGTGTAATTTTATACGATGAGAAAAATACATTTTTATAATTTTAAAAATTTACTTTATATATTTATATTTTCTTTCAATATTGGGGGAAATAATAAGATTTAGGAAGTTTTATCTTTTTTTAGCAGAAAATTGCATTCTTTGTCTAAAGGAAATTTATTCAAAAATTTCCTGAGATATTGAATTTCATTCATAAAACTTGTAAAATAATTTATTTAATTCGATGTTTTAAAAATAACCAAAACGAGTTACTTTGCCAGAGTGAATGTGATTAAATCTGGAGTGATTTTCGTTGAACTGCTGAATCCTAGGTGCGTAAAAAGAATTAGGACTTCCGTTAACCTAAGAATAAGTAAGAAATCAAACAAAAATACTTCATTTTTCTCATAATATTACAATTGTTTCTGACGGATCAAACAATTTTCCTAAAATTAAATAAATAAAAAACTTCGAATTTCCCCCAACAATAATACACGTAATTAACCTTTTCTCCTATTTTGCTACGAATCTTCAAGCTATTAAGATTTATTGGCATCATAACCTGTCAGCACTTTTTTATTAAAAATTAAGTTCAGTTGATCTAGGCACCAGTATTTTGTTATTCTAGATTAGATGAACCCATTACAATAAAAAGTTTTTTTCAATTGAGTACCTTAGCAGTTTATCATTTTGTACTCTGCTTTCTGATTAACTTTTTTTTTTAATTCCGATAAGTAGAGCTCTGAAAACTACGGAAATTTAAATCTTTCTTAATCAACCATTTAGACTTTTAATGCCACAGCAATTGGGGTAAAATTGCACGACATGTACACTTGAATCTAAATGTTGTATTCATCTAAACTTACAATATATGAATAAAAAGGGTTATTTTGTCGGAAATATATCACTTATTGAATATAAATTAAAATGTTGTATTTGTTTTTTTAATTAAGTCACTTTTTAAAAAGTATGTAAAATTCTAAAAATTTTCACAATCTCGAAATAATTCAAGTAATAGTTTTACAAAAATTGTGAAGCATTTGATGTTTTTAAAAATTGTTTTTTTTTTATTTAAATCATATAGGAAACGATGGATATCACGGAGCAAGTTATGGCATAAAATAATGCAAATCTGATTCGTTTAGGAATACGAAATATAATTCACGTCATGTCTATTTATTAACCAAATATAAAAAGCAAATTCTTAATTGAAAAACTGAAAAATCCAAATGAAATTCCATTAATTTTAAAGCATTTATTTTTATAATCTAATTCTTTCTATCTTTCTACAAAGTGGGCAAATAAAAAGTAAGCCAACTTTATAAAAATCATAAAATGGTCATTTGTCAATGGAATTTTTAACAATGAAATTTAAACAAAAATGTGTACTTAAATAGGATACAAAAAAATTCCCTATTTCAATTTGTGTTCAAAGTTAGCACGTTTCGCGGAAAAACTAGCCCTAAGGCGCATGCGCCATGTCGATTGTTGTTTGATTAATTTCATTTTGAACGCTATTTTGAAAGTCAAATTCGAATGATTACGTCATTAAAAAAGAACGAGGACGAGGGCAATTCGAAAGTAAAGAGAAACAAAATATACAATTTTTTAATAAATTCCATAACAAATAACCATTTTATGATTTTTATTAAGGTGGCTCGCTTTTTATTGGCCCACCCTGTATAATTAGGCCTACATTGCATTCGTTAGCCGCGGGTTTGATTCCCGCATCGTCTATCTTGATTGTGATTTTGTATGGTTTCCCACAATTCCCCAGGTGCATGATGTTTGGATAGTTCCTTAATTAAATGGGTTATGATCTGTTAGATTGTCCTAAGCCCGGGCAGATGGGTGGCGATTCGCTGCCTGTTACAAAACCGACAAGACGATTGATTTATACAATCAGAGTCCCATAGGCTCTAGTCTTTTACACCAAAACAAACTAAGCTCATGGATCATGTGCCAAAAAATATTTTTTTTTCCAGAAATTCGAGAAAATATTTTTTTTCAAAATTTCGTGAAAATATATTTTTTTTAAGAAATTCGTGAAAATATTTTCTCTTTCAGAAATTTACAAAAAAAAATATTTTTTTCAGAAATACGCGAAAATATATTTTTTTTTAAAAAAAACACGAAAAAACATTTTTTTTAAAACTTCGCAAAAAAACTTTTTTCAGAAATTCGCGAAAAAAATTTTGTTTTCAGAATTGCAAAAAAAAATTTCGGAATTACCATAAAGACACGCTAAATGTTATAGATTGCTTAATTAGTTGAATAATAAGCAAACCAAAACTTTTCAAAATCCATTTTAGGAAAGTTTTTATTTTTCAAATTAAAGATTCCCACATATAATTATTTTTGACTATTATAACTGCAATTATTATAAAAGCCATACGTATTATCAAAATCAAAATAATTTAAGCATAAAGCAATATCTGTTCTTGTGGCAGTTCATTTTAAGTTGCAAAAATATTTTTTTTTCCAAAAATTCGAAAAAATATTTTTTTTCAAAACAAACTAACTTTTAAGCACTGTGCAAATACTCGTATATTAAATATAAATAATACACGTAATTAACATTTTCTCATATTTGGCTACGAATCTTCGAACCATAAATCGGGCAAAAAATACTATTTCTAAAGTATCAAAAATTTTAAATTACTTATCTGTTCTGTGTATTGATCACTAGATGGCGCTTCCTGACCGTTTAAAGCAATATACCTGGCGACGAGGCTATTAAAAAGAACACGAGTGGCTTTTGAATAGAACGCACTTTATTGCATAAAATGCAATACTTTTTTTTCTTTTTTTCAAATGATTTGTAATATATTTTATCGTCACTTAATCAGATTGTCTTAAAATAATTGCGTGCTTGTGTTTGTGATTTCGTACCGAGCGAGTTAGCTGAGTGTTTAGTGTCTCAGCCTCGCATTCGGGAGACCCGGGTTCGCATCCCAACTCGGTCGACTGTCCTTACTTTGGTTTTCGTGGTTTCCCAAGGTAGGTTTTAGGCGAGTGCCGGGACAGTTCCTGTGTACTTCGGCCACGACCAAACGTCTTCATAAGCATGTAAAACATTATTTGTTCAGTCTGAACTTAACCTTAGTGTTACATTTTATTGCCATGCACAGTTTTTGCCAAAACTTCCTTTTTTTCTCTCTAATTTTTCATTGCACGGCAACGTTGATAATAACTTTAAAAAGTCTAACGGATTAATTAATGCATTCATCAAAAATTAATCGCAGATTCGACAAAAATGCTTGCAAAGTTTAGTTTTGTTTAGTTTTCCAGCAGTTCAATCAAGAAACATGAATGAAATCAAATAGAATTTTTTCAAACAGCATGTCCTAAGTTTTTATTTTGAAGATCAATTCTGATGTATTTACCACCTTGGTTTATGACAAATGGAAAGAACAACACTAGATATAGGTTATGTAGACAATACATGAGTTGAAAATAGTTTAAATAATTTAAAATTCATTTTCAGCTTTATAATTTATGATACGATGCATCTTCTTTTAAAATGAGGACTCTGCAAGATATCAATTTATTTAGTTATTCAGTACATGTAGCTCAAGCTTAACAAGGTGGCGCTTTTTTATATCAAATGAATGCACAAGTAAGTCATCCTCAAATTAGTTAAAACAATCACAATTGTATTACTTCTATTTTATTATCGTGAACAAATTTACATTTGATTAAAGTTTTGACTTCGTAAATACAGTTTTTCTTCGAAAGCCTCATGATTACATACAGTATAGGGGCTAGTTCTTCCCAAATGTTTTATTAGGAAATTTTCAAAATTCGATTAAGGTTATGAAAAAAAATACTTTGCTCGCACCATGCATCACAACCTCAATTCCATAATGGTGAACAATTCAGCCAATTACAGCCTTTGTGTCAATGACATAAGTTACAATTTTACAACTCGCGATAGGGGGCGAGGAACCCACGTAGCAAAAGGACAAAAAAATGACGTCATTTTTCGCTCAAGAAATGACCACCCAAAAGTTATGAAAAAATGTATTATAATAATAATTGTAGTTGTGCACATTTTTGATTCGAAACATTTTTTAACCGAAACCTTTTTAGTCCCCCCTCTACGTGTTAAACCAATGCGCGTCGTTTGCTACTTCATAGAGTTGATAGAAATTCGTCGAAATTTACATTATTTTCTAATTTTTTTATATACATGTATATATTAATATTTATGAATTATGAGAGTAATCATAAAATCTTATCGTATGATGCGAGCAAGTATAGGCATAATGTCTGCGAAATACTTAAAAAATACGCCATATCTAAACGATATAATAACAGAATATAAAATCGAGTGGTTATTATTCCTCGCATAATGCAAACAAAATACTAAAATATATAGCGTATATAAAAAAAATTGAAAATATATTTAATTTCGACGATTATGTATGAAAACAATGAAGTAGATTTGGATCAAAAATGTCCTCACAGTTTAACATGTATAACATGTATAGGGTTGACTAAAAATGTTGTGGATCAAAATTGTCATCACGAGTCAACTTAATTCAGTCAAAAATTCGGCGCCAGCTAGGGCCATTAAAGAAAGGACAGGAGCCGCCAGAAAAAGAAAAGGCAGTGGGTCATAGGTTAAACAAAAAAGCAATTTTCAATGGCATAATGAAGTAGCGTTTAATTGACCAATTAACTTAAGAGTGAGGATGGCCTAGGATGTCTCCCGCATTCGGGAGACGCGGGTTCGATTCCCGTGTCGTCTATCCTCGATTGTGGTTTTTTCGATTGTATAAACTATTTCTTAGTTAGTCGATTGATCAATCGAGACTAACGACTAAACATTCGTATATTAACCCTGATTAACGACACGTTTAGTAAGTCGTTAGTCATGACTCTTGAGATTGATGACTGATGAATAGTTTCCTAGACTAATTCACAGTAAGAGTCGTTAGTCATCAGTCGTATATGCAACGTAACTATGAATGGAATCGGGAAAGGATAACAACAACTTTTTAAAATTTTGTTTAATTTTTTCGATAAATTTTCTAATATTTGACAATGTTGTAAATTTTCCATAAATTTCCGAAACTTTTCACAATTTTTCAAATTTTTGAAACATAATAAAAATGTCGAAATATCTTCCTTTTTCGTCGAAAATGTACAATATTGTCGAAATATTCGAAAAATTTCGCAAAATTTTCGAAAAATCTTTCAAACCGTGAAAAATTTGCAACATTTTGGTTACAATGGTACTGAAAAATAAACTTTACGATTGGCAATTTTGTTATTCGTGAAGTCACGTGTGCGAAAAATATTCATGAATTTGCTTAAAAACAGTAATATTTGTTAAATAAATTTTGCAATTTTCCCTTTCGATTAAGCACACGTGAGTTTACGACATGCCAAAAATGCCATTCGTAAAACGTTTATTTCGAGTACGCCTATTTCATCGTAGTTTTTTAAATTTCGCTTTTGTGGTTGTAGATGACTTTAACCGAAATTATATTTTCAAAAAAATTGCTTCGAAATGCATTTTATTGTCACTTAATCAGATTGTCATAAAATAATCGCGTGCTTGTGTTAGTGATTTCGTACCGAGCGAGTTAGCTGAGTGTTTAGTGTCTTAGCCTCGCATTCGTTAGACCCGGGTTCGCATCCCGACTCGGTCGACTGTCCTTACTTTGGTTTTCGTGGTTTCCCAAAGTATAGGTTTCAGGCGAATGCCGGGACAGTTCTTCTGTAATTCGGCCACGACCATACGTTTTTAATGAAATTTCGTTACTGAAATATAGTATATGAGCTTTTATTAATTTCATCCCCACCCCCTTTTTTAATACTCGTTTTAAATCTCGTCATGTCATTTTTCATGAAAAATGGCTGAAATATTTTAAAAAGTCTGGTCTGTATTTGAATTTTTGACCATATTCAAAGTACTATTATTTATTATTATTTATTATTATTATTTATTATATTTAATTCAAAGTACTATTATTTGGCGAAATCTATATTGTACAGTAAAAGTGTGAAGACATTTTTGATTCGCAACTTTTTTTATCCGACATAGTCTGCTACTTCATTATTTTCATAGAAATTCGTCAAATTCACTATATATTCTCTAATTTGTTGTAAATATTTCAAAATTTTGGCATTATGTGAGGAATAAAAAACACTCGATTTTACGAATATTACACACGATTTTCTTTATTCCTCACGTATTGCAAAAACGCTGAACAAAAATAAAAAATGTTGTTGAAATGGCGATCTTTCTTAGTATTTCTTATACATTATGCCTATATTTTAATACTGGACAACTGCATGATTGAAAACGATTTTATGATTATTCCCATTATTTAAAAATACTGAAATATACACAAAAATTAGAAAATAATGTAATTTCGAAGAATATATATCAACCCAATAAAGGAGCAGATGATTAACAAAGGTTTAACACATAGAGGTGTGACTAAAAATGTTGCGGATCAAAATAGTCTTTACAAAAGCCTGTTCATTTGGTCGGCCATTTTATATGATCATAACATTCAGAACAGATTTTTTCCTATGACACCCTTGATGAAAAATCCAATCGCCTAATGAATGATGGTAGCGTAAGGTGAATAACAACCTTAAAACGTTTAACGAATTAATTAATGCATTCATCAAAAATCAATCACAGATTCGGCAAATATGCTTAGAAAGTTTAATTTTGCTTAGTTTTCTAGACAATCATGAAACATGATTAAAATCAAATAGAATTTTTCTGATGTAGGATTATAATGATTTGTGACCTGAAGAATGTATGATGACACCCCCTTGGTTTATGACAAATGAAGGCAACGAGTGAGTTTTGAGTTTTTTTTAAATAATATTTTATTTTCTTGACATATTTAGTTAATGCATCCCTCGTTTCCTCACCATTGTTACCCCTGTTTTCCTCGATGATAATTTCACCCACCTTCCTTGGGTGTAAAAAGTTTGTGTTTTTAACTTAATTTCTGAAATTATTTTATATATAGATTAAACTTGAAGAATGGCACATGGGTGCCGAAACGTTGTTTTTTGTTAAAAAAAAAAACGTACTTTGTCATGTCATTATTTCTCTCTATATTTAGTTATAGGTCAAGATCAACAAGATGGCGCGTTATATATATGAGATAAAATTGACTCAACTATGATCTGAAAACATGACAATTGTGATGCGCGAGTTCTAATTTATCCTGGAAATCAGCATTAATATGTAAGGAGGAGGAAAAATAACTAGATATTTGAACTTTTTACATTAAAATCTCCCGCGCCATCATTTTGAAATCTTTGTTTAGGTTTCGGAAGCAGCCTGAGAGATAGCGCCACAAGTATTAGTTCGGAATTCAACTTTGTGGCTCTTTCTTGTAAATGTTGAGCAAATCTAAACATTTCAAATAATTTACATCATTAAATGTAGTTTCAATCTTCATTTTAGGTAAGATTAACTCTTATTATTCAAACGTAGTTGATATTAGGGTTACTAAGATATACCCACATCAAAATGAAATTACTCGAGATACATCTAAAACATATTTCTAATTTGCAAAATATATTTAAAGTTATTTTAGAAATACATTTTAATTCAGGTTTCTTTTTACGATTTGTAAAATATGTTAGAAAAAATATATACTTCATATGGTAACTAATCTTAATTTTTTGCAATGCATTTGAAAAAGCATTTTTCAACAGTGTAATACGGAAAATATTAATTTTAAAAATATTTAAAAAATTGTATTTGCAGATATGTTTCGATCATGTGTTATGCAAACGCTTTTATAAAACCACATCACAAATATATATATTTTTTTAATAATATATTAAAATATATGTAAAATGTATTTTTTACTTTGAAATATACATGTTTAAAGCATAAGATAATGCACGATGCATTTTTGAAAACATATGAATACTAGTTACGATTTTTTTTAAATGTTGTTAAAATATATTAAATATAATCTTATTAATGTAATTTGTGGAATTTTTAAAATGTGTTTTAAAATAGGTTTCTGGTTTCTCGTCTCGAATGTCAATATTTTAAACTAATTATGACTAACGATTTCTTTACTAATCGCTCATTTTATCCATATTAATTACAGTAACATTTCTTTGCATTAATAATGATGTCATCTAGTCTCCAATTATGGAAAATTATTTTTTACATCCTTTTATTATTAACATGTTTTAAAATGTTTGACAATGTTTTAAATTTACCATTAAATTTCCGAAACATTTCACAATTTTTTAAAATTTTGAAAATCTAACGAAAATGTTGAAAAATCTTCCTAACCGTCGAAAATGTGCAATATTGTCGAAATATTCTAAAAATTTCGCGAAATTGTCCGAAAATCTTCCGAACCATGAAAAATTCGCATCATTATCGAAAATTTCACAATATCAATGGGACTGAATAAAATATAAGCTTTACGATTGACAATTTTGTTAGTCATGAAGTCACGTGTGCGAAAAAATTCATGAATTGATTTAAAAACCGCAATATGTATTAAATAAATTTTTTAATTTTCCCTGTCGATTTAGCACACGTGACTTTACGACTGCCAAAAACGCAATTCGTAAAACTTTTATCTCGAGACCCCTATTGCGTCGTAGTTTTTTTTAAATCTCACTTTTTGGGTTGTAGATTACTAACCAAACGTATATTTTTAAAGAAATTGCCTGGCAATGTATTTTATCGTCACTTAATCAGATTGTATAGGAAATCGAATTAATCGTAGCTAAACCTAAAAATTTATATAAACGTGAAATCTACCATTTTGGCAAAACAGACCTTCGGGTCATCAAGTCAGGGATTAGGAACAGGATATGGGGTAAAAAACACCGAAAGACGGCACTACTACCAACCCTAATCCTGACCCAAAGGAACCAGCAGCTTACTTGCTGGAAAGGAGGACACCGGTACGGATGTCACCCCCTCTAGAGTAGAGAAGGTTGTCAGGGGAATACTCCCATGACAAGTTTGAAACTTACCTGAAAGCAAAAAATAAAATATTTAAAAATCTGCTCCTTTCCTAGGCTAGAAGCATGATAGGAGGAAACTCTTTTAAGGCAATCTTATTGGAGCTCATAGGCAAAAGGTTTCTAGAAAATATCCGAGACTCTGTTATAAAACGCCATGTCTCCCCATTGTCTTTACATTGTCCGAAATACGCATGATCAGGACGGATCCTCCTGTCACGCCATTGTTAAAATTCAACTCTGAAATTAATTATTGTATTTCGTCATTCATCATTTAAGTCGCGCTTTGTACCTTCATGAAATCGATTGTGTTTATTCAAATAAACAGAAAATTAACCACAGTTAGTCTTCGCTTAGTGTGTTTGAATAACGCCTTTACAGATCACGAATATGCGCACGCGATCGCGTTCCACGCGCATTCAAAGTTGGCATCTCACGTGATTTCAACGATTCACAACGCAGGGAACCGCGGCTGCCCCTTTGGATGCAACCGCGTATAGCCTCGGGCAGAAGCTCCCCCTTAAAGCAGGCTATCTGGGTCGTGTAAGGCACGTATTTTTATAGGATTTCCTATCTGAATTATAGGGAATCATATGGCGGAATTGAGGCGTTTCCTAAACGTCCACATTGACGTAGCATAGCCGAAACGTCACAACGTTTTAGACGACCCCCATACAGGGTGTACTCAAAAGAAGCAGTTCCGTTAACTGGCGCCCAACGTTTTCTACGAATATTTCAACCATCTTACTGAAAATAACGAACTTTCCGTGACTTTTCAGTGGGGAGTGATCCTACCATAAACTTTCGGGTTTTATCATCTCCTAACCTTGGCTTATTCCAGAAAAACAGCTCGATAATCATTTTCTTTCACTAAGTTTTCAGTGAAAATAATACAGCAAACTCTGTTTTCATCTGATAAGGCAGTGTAACTGGATTTCGAACCTACAATTGAAAGATCTTGTGCTTTCTCACTGAACTTTCACATAACAATTGAATTATTTTCGGTTTCATGGCTTCAAACGCAGGACCTCCGGTCCTCAACTCTGCTCATTCGAGCAGTGCAAACACTGAAGTCATGACCAGCCCTGAGGTCGATGCATTTATTCAAACGAATAAAGCAGTGGCTGACTATATTCAGCAACTGCAGCAAACGCACCAGGTCCAGCTCAATCAACAGAAGGAGCAGCAAGACCGTGAAACTCGAAGGAGACAGGACATGGAGACAGAATTCAACAACCAGGGCATAATTATACAGGAGTTGAGAGCACGTTCTCAATCCCAACCTAATTCTTGTGATGGATTGGGACAGACACGAAACTCAAGCGAATTTCGGCCTCCGAATCCAGGATCTAATCCGACGGGCACCTTTAGTAGAGCCCCAGGATCAGGGATCCCAAGAAGAAGAGGGGATAGTTCAATGGGACAAACGTCCCAGGGATACTCCCCAGCATACTCTTCATTGGGTTCGCAAGCGCAGAGCCCGTTCATGGACTACATGACGCCACGGCGTTATGCTAATCCAGATCCACGATTTCTGGGTGA
>JAQGAO010006220.1:0-12567 GCA_034697705.1 Ommatoiulus sabulosus
AAATGAGAATAAAATGGACAAAAGTCAGGCAAAGTCAGGCAAGTCGATTTTTCAAATGTGGTGGCAACCCTGTCCATATCTTGTACATTTTTCGGTCAACTTTCCCCCGTGTCCTTTAATTTTTGCACTCGCTTATGATGCAAACGTTTATCTCTGCTGGTTCATCTTTTGGGTCCTTCCCAAAAGTCTTTGGCAAGCAGATTTCTCCATCGCATCAAGAGTTCATCCTGGTTGGGTTCAGTACAGGGTGCTCTCTGAACGTTGTGGGAGAGTACGCGCGCATTGTTCTTCCTGGCAACCTTGACCAACCCCATAATCAGTCTGGAGCCCCCCTGGACCGGGCACGCCCAAGGGTTGCGAGCTCGTTGGCTGGAAGGTGCGAGACGAGAGAGAGCAAAATATGCACGTCCTCCGTGGACCTCCTGAAATTCGTTTTAGGTCCCCCCAAAATCGACGCCGTCATTGGCAGATTGCGAGTTTCGAGTGGGTAGCCAATGCCTCGAGGTATGTTGGCTGAACGCACTTTGCCTCATTCTGCCCACTCGACTTCCAAGTTGTGTTTTTTCGCTGCTTGAAGGTTCGTACTTTATACCTCTACAGCGTTTACCCCCCGCCAAGAATAAGGGCACTGACCATTGCCGCAAAAGTCACGGCCAATATGCGATGCAGGATTTTGAAGTTGTGAAAACTCCACCGTTTCTCGATTCCTCAGGGAGTGCGAAAGAGGAGTGCGAAGTGAAGTTGATCGAAACTACGAACGTGGATGTATGTATACGCAGTTCAATACAATTGCAGTAAAACCTGGAGAAGTGCATGACCACCTTTGAATGGCGACACCTGTTTATGTTGACCACTTATTTTTTAGTGTATTGGTTTTTCGAGCGTACATTTCCTACATAAAAATAGTGACTACCATTGCATTTTTTTTTGGTGGTCACTCTTAACAGGTTTTATTGTAGCTCATATCGTTGCACTCGTAACTAGACCATGGTGCGACCAAAGTATTGTTTACGGTGATGGAAATTATTGCGGAAGTGATAATTTTTGAAATGTTTATGGCTAAATGAGCAAACTGTTTGTTAATTGGGTGAACTTGAATCAGCGAGTTTTAGGTCTGAAAATTGTTTTTCAAATATTTGCCCTGATGACTGCTTTAAAAAGCTAGTGTTTGTAATTATGACATCCTGTTTTTACGCAAAAATTGCAGACACGTGCTTATCTCGCTGCCAAATCATGTGATCCACAATGCATAGCCGGTAGGTGACCAGATGTCACCTTCGTTCCCCCCAAATGGTCCCTCTTGAACCTGGTATCAAAAATTCAAAATGCAGTTGTGACCAGATGATCGAAAGTCTAGTGTCATAGTGTGTAATACCATTAAACTTATGGCAAAACCGACCTTTGGTATATATATATACGTTAGATTTCCATCGTTTTTACCTCTCCTTTTAATGTCTGTTGCTATTCAAGATTGTTCTCAAGTACATGTAGTTTTTGCGTTGACAAATGCTTTGAAAATATGAAAAGCAGCTGTGAGAAAACCCATAGTTTTGAATGCTAACTAACGTCTGTGTGTTTATTAGTTTTTTTCATTGATGACAGTAGTGTGCGAGGTACATATTAAAAGTCTTTACGTTTTACATATTAAGTTTTTTATCGACCAGGCAACCCCAAACCCCACAACTTAGGATAAAATTGTGAAAAAAGTATTCAGTCACAGAAGCATTACGAATCGTACTCTGGCTGTCATGAATCCACGTGGGTAAAAGGAATTCGTTTATTAGTTTAAAAACAGCAATAACCTCGAGTGAGTTTTTGACACGAATTATAGCGTGTCAATCTTGCCCACGTGACTTGTTGACTGCCAAAATACGATTCGTAAAGCTTCTGTCTGAGTAACCTTAATATAGGCTGTACATGCTTTCGTTTGACGGAGGTATTTTAATTTCAAGAATTTATCTACTAAAGTTATTTATTTGTATAAAATGATCCTTCAGTTTTTTTTTGTTTTTTTTTTATATAATAACAATACTCCGAAAAAATTGATTTAAAAACAGGGTGACCACAGGTCAGGGAAAAGTCAGGGGGGAAAAAGTGGTCATGGAAATTTTCCCAAATAAAAGCAAAATGCTATGCGTGCACTCGATCTCCTAGCAGCTCCATTCCCAATCCTCTTCAGCTAGACTCGTAACAAAATCTAGTGTTTTGCCAAGCTTCTCAGTGCAATTGTTATTTTATTTTTCATTATGACAAAAAAATTGATATGCATTAACGAGCAAGTTTTTATCAGGGAATTTTGGATTTTAGTCAGGGAAATTGAAAATTTTTTGGCCGCCCTGAAAACAGAAGACTTAAAATGTCTAACATAGTGTAGTTATTTGTATTGTCGGATATAATTTGAATGCAGGAGGTGAGCTTTGACGAAACCTCGTCTAATTCCTTCCTGGCTGTTTGTTGGCGTGTCAAAGAGGTCGGGAATCGAATAATGCCACTGTTGCCAAGCAAAGACGCCAAAGAGTTGGGAAGTGCGAGCTATGGGCGATTGGACGCATAATTTTTCAACCCAATAAAGCGTGTTGTTAACACCGAGATCAGGTCTGTAAGTCATTGTCTTCTATAATAAAGACTCGGTATACCTTTGCAACGAAGTGCCGTACCGCAGCAGACTAGCGGCGGATTTGCATAGTCTAGCTCGTTGCCATCAGGGTCCAAGTACTGATCGTTCGCAATTTGCACGGTCGTGTCATTCAACGGCACTCCAAGTTTGTTTACCACCGCCTGTCATTTACCGCCCTCCAGAAAAGGGAAGAGTGAATGACTGTTGGTGCGTTCAATGCGTGGGTCTCAGCCATGCGCCCGGTTCCTAGCTCCGAAAAAGGAACTTTGAATTTCTCGCAGAATTGATTTTGTAAATCTCCCGAGTTATCAGCTCTGATGCTCACGATTTTTGTCTGTTTGTATTTTTCAGTGGAGAATGGAAACGCATCACCGCATCGCCGATGATTTCGACCGGGTCATCATGAAGGATGACACGAGCAGCTCGGTGACGGAGGAGGACCAGAACATCCAGCAGTTTCAGAGCGTCCGGGAGCGCTCGTGCCACATTCTGGAAAGCAGCAAATTTCAGGTAACCGAGACTTTCGCCGCGTTCGGGTTTCACCGGTGACCGCTCGATGGGTGAGTTCTCGAGCATTTGACCAGAACGAAATGACAACTGGTTTGCTCCTAGCATGGGGGCCGAGTGGTCAAACGTCAAGCCCTTGCATTTTCGTCGTATCCCAGATCAGCTGTCGTCCTGAATTTGGTTTTGTCAAAGTTACTTTTAGTCAAATGCTGGGCCGTTTCCCCCGCTTGAATTTACGGATTTGTGTGTGCTGTATTGTAATCACAGTCATTATAGCCCGTGTTGCCAGTGTGCCCTAAAACCCCAAATTCCAACCAACCCACTGGTTTACATTTCGATGATATACACTAAGCGCTGATTTGTTTAACCTCGTTTGTGTCGGGCTGTCAAACATTTGCAAACAGTGAATTGTTTCGAACCCTCGTTGAGTGATCGATTGTGTCGTGCAAACAAAATGTAAGGTAGAATTGTTGGAGGGAAATGGGTTTTTTCGTACTTCATTTGGCAAAGTTTAATTAGTATAACTGATAATTTCACATTAAGTTGTTACGGTAACGGTAAATCTGTAAATTGGGCCAAAAAGTGGGTTCCCTAATCACAAAACTGAAATATATTTGAGTGCCCTCTGTATTAGTTAATAGTATTCTGAGAGATTAAAAACGAGATGGGCGCATTACCATTTTTTTTGACAGCTAAGCTGCTTTGATTCTCAGAATCACAGCAGTCGCTCGTGGAAACAATGGGTCGTGAAAATTACGTAACCGATAAGGGCCACGCGATGAATGCAACTACAGTGTCAATTTCGCTATAAAATAATGCCATAATCGTCCATACAATTTCGTTTTCAACTTTCAACTAGTGTCAATTTCATTATAAAATTTTAACTTTTCTATTGCCTGTGAGAGCAACTTGACGAATAAATGCAACTATTCATTTACAAATGCCAAATACTTGTAAATTGCTCGACTAATAAGGTTTGTTTTGACTCTATTGTAACACGCATCAATTTTTCCAGCTGATCGTGGTGTCATTGGTTATGTTCGATTGCCTGCTCGTCATCTCAGAACTGCTCATCGACATTCAGATACTGGAACTCCATGAGGAGGAATCGAGAGCCACCAAGGTATTCTGTCCGCAAACTCGCTATCGAGATTTGAAGGTTCTCGTCATTGCCCAAGTTAATTTTCTGAATTTGTTATCTTTCCACCAGATTATTCACGCCATAAGTATAGGCATTCTGTCCCTGTTCATCGTGGAAACCATAATTAAGATTTACGCCTTCCGCGTGGAGTTTTTCCGCCGCAAATTGGAAATCTTCGATGCCGTGGTTATAGTGACGACCTTCGCCTTGGACATCGCTTTCAGAGAGCATCACGATGCCCTGAATGGCGTTGGACTCATCATCATTCTCCGTCTCTGGAGAGTGGCCAAGATACTAAATGGTAATTGTTTTACTCGACAACTAATTATATCGTTAGAAACTTTTCCTTAATTAGAATTTGTACAACAGCTTAATTTGACGGAGCTGTAATTTAAAAAGCTGGGCATTTTTGCAACGTCGGGAGATAAGTTTTAATTACGACTTGATGCAATTTTAATTTACCTCGATGTAATGATGCATCACGTAAGGGGAAATTCATTTCACCATGATTACAAAATGTCGATATGTTTCGATTTTTTGTCATAGTTTAAAATGATTGATGTTTATAATTTATATGCAATATGTCTATGTCAGAAAGCAGTAGCCTGTAGATAATTGTAGTTTAACTATCGCTGAAACATTGTAGGTTCTCAAGATTCATGCTTCATGGTTGCCCTTATTTAAAATCTTGAATGGCTAAATTTGTAAATGTCTAGGAAATATTGGACATTGGGAAATCGGTAACCTAGGAAATTATCAGGCAAAGCTATCTTGTCTTAGAAATAATACATTGGCCAAGGTCAAAATGTTTTTTTAATTTCTGAAAAATAATGCAATTTTTGACAATTTTTCCAGATGATTTATTGGATTTTAAAAAAGTTGCATACATTTTCTATAGCTTTTTTTTCCCAAAAAGTGACATTTTCTTTATTTTTTAATTTGATGTCATCATTTTGAGTTTATTGCATTTTATCCAGTTTTCATTATTTGAGAATGTGACAGTGTCCCGTGAGAGTTGTCCAAATGCTGCAGAATTTGCTACTGAGCTATTCATAAACTGCGTATCGATTGACTACTTTATGCAACTTTCGTCTTTCTCTCATTATTTTCTCCCAGGTGCAGTAAATTGTTCTTTTGCGTTAATAACTTGAATAACCGTTTATTTTAGGCATCGTTATGTCTGTGAAGGTTCAAGCTGAACGAAAAGTCCACCGTGAACTGCGTGCTCGCGAGGCGCTCGAGCAAGAGTTGAACAAGTATCGCGATTACTGTTCCATCCAGGAGCAAGAAATTGAAGTTTTGCGGGCTTTGCTAGTTAAGCATGGTATCGAAGTGACTCACACGGAAGAGAAGCCTGTTTCTGGAGTCAGGATGGATGTTGTCGTGGAAGTGAACGAGCGGTTGGAAAAAGAAATTGCATAGACAGGTGTGCCATATAGCCACATTGGCGGATGTGCTTTTTGCGTGTACATACATATATATTTATATAAGCCCGCTATACATATAAATATACACACTTCTAGTTGATAGACACTCGACCAAGGACGGCTCAAAACGCTCGAGGAAGTGATGGCCGCTCTGTATGGCTATATCCTCCTATCGGGGTTCCTCATTCTCGCGGAGTCGAAGATTCTCCTCGCATTTCCTTTTATCGTACCTGCAATTTTGCTTTTTTTTTAAACGCGTGGCTCTGGAGAAGAAGAAAAATCTGGCCATTGAGCCACGTTTTCTCTACCTGAAACAAATCAAAATAACTGCTTTGATGGCCTTTGCGGATGCATTTCCAGCTGCAACTCGAAATTTTTCGCCAAAGCTGCATTTCTTGGCAATGCCTGCCTTTCTGCAAAACCCCGTGATGCAGCTGGAAATTTTCGCAAAAAAATATGAAATCAGATGAGATTGATTGCGCAATTTTTATGCCTTCCATTTTTTACAGTTCGTCGTGCTGACTTCAGTAATGCAGTATGGCAAATTCTGGCCAAGAACATGTGATATTTATCTAATTACTTTCTTAATTTTTATCATTACAGGTATAGGGTTTAGCACTGAAAGTAAAAAATTTAATTCCTCGAATTCGCCAAATGCCGGAAAATGATTCGATTTTCGGACTAACGAACATATCTTAAACTTGGGCTTCTTTCTCGTGTTCTAAATGCTTCACATCAGTTGAATTTTGGTTATACAACAGGTTGTAGTATTTTGAAATCAAGAAAGAGAGAACAGAAAAAGCATCGAGGGTCTTGCCTCTCTAACTGGGTTTGAATAAATGTTTTTTATTGGTCTTGAAGAAGAATACAAAAAGGAACATTTCCCGTCCTTAGGGGTTAGTTAACAAACTGTGGTAGGCTTTAGCGATTCGGTAAAAGAGCCAAAGGTTGGGTTCTACTAGCTTTCAGAAATGTTGTTGTAGGAGGTTATCGTTAGGTATGGCCATCATGCCTTTTGGTTTGGTTAAACTGAGTTGTTTGAGATGTGTATGAATGCATGCATGCAAAAAGGAGGTGGGTCCAGAATAAGTTAGCGTTGTCGCATAGCAGGCAGGTACTATGGGCGTTAATTTTAATGTAGTTAGGGGGGATATAAAAGGAATATGGGTCTATTCGAAGTTGCATGAGAAATCGTTTGAGGATTAATGGGGCTGGGGTGTCCAGGTAGAATTGTCTCTTGTTATTGTCCAATATCAGTCTTGGGTAGTGGCAGTGCCTAGTGGAGTTAAGAATTCTTAGAGTATTTTGTTGGTGCTCTGATGAAAGTTTATGCTTGACTACTTGTTGGAGTTCTTTGATTTGGACGTCATTATATGAGGAGAAGATTTTGTCGGCATGAACTGGGGTGGAGGATTGAATCAGCTCAACAAATTTCTGCAGGGGGTTTTATTTGTCAGGGGTGGAGTCCAGCCAGAATAGGAATAGTAGTGTCCTGGGCTGGCCTCTTTAGCAATCAAGAAAGGAATGCAAGTTCTCGATACGTTTCTGCAAGTTAAACATGTGACACTTGACCGGTAAGCATTTGTGGATGCCCATCGTGGGACTTTGTCAGTTTCGTTCCTGGCTAGAGGCTTGGCGAATTTCGATAAATAAGTTTTTTACTTTGAAAAACATGTAAAGAAGGTGCTAAACCATGTACCTGTAATGATAAAAATTAAGAAATTGCAACGTTAGATGAATATTAATTTATCGTGAATAATTATTTACTCCAGAGTAAAATTGTTGATGCCACATACTTGTCTCCTTAGGATTTAAAAATCTGGTTCATTTCCCGGTTTTATTATTTTTTTTTCAAATACGTACAACTAGGAATGATATATTTTCTTCAACATCAACAACCTGCTCAGGACTTTCAAATCTTGGAAGAAAGGCAGCATCAACATTTAATCTTTGGCGTAAACAAATTAATCATGGCAATGGATATCTAATTAGGTTTTATTTACTGTAATTTGTTGGGACCTAAAGCTCTAAAGAGTCTACTTTTCAAAATGTGCGGAACGTAAATGCCAGGGGTAAGACCTGGCCCCAAGATGATGCTGAAGATTTATCGTGCTCAATTTGAAATCTCCATTTTTACAATGGTATTAATTCCGCACAAATAATTCGTTATCAATCATTTCACTAATTCAAGCTTATTTGTAGAATCTTTTTTTTTTAAATTTTGTTTTTAAAATTTTTCCCTTTAATAAAAGTAAAATAGGGTATAATAACGAGTCCTTGTGGCCCATTTTCTATGAAAATATTTTCGAAGGTGCGTTCCGACAAAACATAAAATATTAGAAATAATTGTTATCTTTAGATAATGGAGGGAAGTAGTTAGCTTTGGGAATTTCGCTTTTTCTAAAGCCGGCCATACACGAGGAAAGTTATAGCTGGAAACTTGGCAATTTTAGGCGCGTCCGAAAAGTACGCCAAGTGCATATTTCTGAGCATTTTACTAACCATGGAATTAACCGGAATTAAAACAGTTCATTTCTCGTAATTCACATTCTAAAAAACAACACTTTTTGAACATGTCATATTTCCAGGTGTAACTTTCCTCATGTATGGCCAGCTTAAATTTCCCGTCATTACTAGCGATTAATATATTCAATGTATATAAATCCCAAATCCTGTGTATTTTCCTTCGTTATCTGATCGAAAGTATTTAATTCAATGCTTGAAACTCTTTGAAAACATTCTCAAGAACTGAATCGACCACTAGGATACCCTCATAACTTTGAAAGGACATGTAGTTGAATGAACTTTGTGGAAAAATGAGAAAGATTTTCGAAAATATTTGATATTGCTATTCCTGCAAGGGTAATAATATCAGCATTTGTGAACGTACTGTAAATATTATTTGACCGTGCTAGGAAAATGATTTTTCTTCCCAATCTTTTTAGACGAGATCGGAACTATTCCATCTTCTGGTTTTGTTTCACTACCAGCGCGTTTGGAGGTGATTTTTGTTACTCATTTTATTTTTGTCTGGTTGGCCCATGTACTTTGCGAGGATGATTCGAGAAAGACGCAACAGCGATCCAGCTTCGCATCGTATGTCGTTTTGCCAAAAGCTTATTCACTATCATCATATCGAAAGAGTCTTACTGCTATTACTACTCTAATATCAGAATTATTTTTCTTCATATTTTTACATTAGTCAGTTTTTTATTTTTTATTCTCGGAGGAAATTGCTCTTGCCGGAAAGCTCATCGTAGCACGCACGAAGTAGGCGAGTGATGTAACTTGTCTTTTTTTATTTAAGCGTTTTATAAGATATATATGCTCTCTATTTTTCCTAGATTGTTATAAACTGTTTGGAAAGCAATTTATGCCGTTGATGTGTCAATTAGTTGCCATCACGCAAGAGTGAAATGAACCGCATAATTTGGGTTTATAGATTTTGCTGTTTGAGGCAAAGATGCCAAGTGTTGATTCGGGTTTGTTGACTATTGAGCGGCCCCGAAAACTGCTCGTGTTATAAATCTTTTATGGCAGAAGTCTGAACATTTCATTTTTAGTGGTTCTGAAGTGAAAATCCTGCCTGGTAACTTTTTACGTTGATATTTTATATACGCGAGAAATTGAATTTCTGCGCGTAGAAGTCATGTTACCTTTATGTACCACAGGACATTGATCATGAATGTATTTTTTATCTTGCAATGAAAGTAAAAATCGACAAAGTCATCGGGTGTTCTGTTATCATTGAAAGCACTTTGAATTTGTGTAAACTGGAAGCAAGGCCATAATGTACAACGGTTTCTTGTTTCACAAAATATGTACTGCTTTTTTTAATTTTTGAAAAACTCCTTGCTGGCGATTTTCTTTTTCAGTAAATGTTTTCAACAAAATAGGAATTGACAAGGATGAAATTTGGGCCAGGATAAGAGTACTTGCACACATTTCAGTAGAACTTTTTTCTATTCTGGCTTCATTTATTAGCATTTTTTTGTACCTACTGTATGTTATTACAACATTCACTCACAGTGAACTATGAAAATTAAAAATTGTGATTTTTTCCTAATTAAGTTTTAAATAAAAATTGTTATTATTTTCGAAAACAATACAATTTTTACGAAAAAAACAAAAAAAAAACTAGAGCCATCGCATTTTTCTAAAAAAGAGCTATATTTTTTAATTATTATAAGATGTAAGTCAATTGCTTATAAATCGTCAAATCCTTCAAAATATGCATTCCAAAATGGTAATCCAAAACAGTGTCTTTCATTATAGGGATATATTCATATCGATGATATTCATGACCATAATTCACACACACACTGTAAATATTCTCAAACTTAAGTTGATTTTGTGTTTGTTTTTAATTCCATCGCATTTCGTATATATCTTAAAATAAGGAAGCTTTAGTAGTTTTTCAGAGTTTTATTTTCGAACTTAATTTATTTTTTTGCAAATGAAAATTTATAGCCATAGGTAGATAAATCGTACTACAAAGGGGGGAAAGGGAGTGAAATAAATCTGGAAGTTCTAATCATTTCATAACACGAAAGTATAATTTTTTTTTGCCATAAAAGCTAAACGGATTTGCAGCTTAATTTCGAATGGCCTCGTTATTATGTGTTGCTACCAGAAAAATCTGATTACGATCGGGTGAAAAAGGACGGAAGGACGACATCGAACCCACTCGTCACAATTCGCAGCATCCCTCTATCTCTAATCATTTTTTCTTGTTTTTTCCCCCCATCTAGTGCGAAGGCATCCTCGATCCTCAGCTACGGAATTGGGTTCTGGAAAAGTCCGTGAATCAGCGGTGATACCGAGGAAATACGCGTCGCTGGAAGCCCCTCGCTGTTGCTGGAAATGTCGCCTAATCCTGTTAGCAAACATATTGATTCGTCAACCCCCCATCCCCTTCTCCTGTCCCGTCATCTGGTAAGGTTACTACGGCAACCGTTTAATTGTTTTGTATTTTTCGCGACCCCATCGGTTATCCTAACGCCACCTTAAATAGTTGGACCTGTCTGTTTCGTTTCCTAGACTCGAGTTGTTGGGCATAGGGCAGAATCGACCGAAGCCGCATCGTGAAAGCTCCTCCGAGACGTTTCGCATCGCATCTTGGCCTTAACTCGAGCAGTTTTCTTCCTCGATTGACTTTTTATTGATCGCTTCCGACGAGCCGCAGCAGCACGCTTCGACAAGTTTCCAATCTATTTCTCCCGGATTCGATTATCGGAATGGTTCGTAAATTTAATTGCCAATTTCTGTTTGATTTCCTGCCGCTTCTGGCTCGCTGGAGCCGAAATTGTAGGTTCTGGGGATTCGGATGTGCCGCGACACACCTGTCGGATGTACCGGTATGCGGCTTTCTAAGATAAGTCCCGAATATTTGAAAAAGGCTGCGGATCGAGGATTGATGATAAGGAAAAACTTGGGATTATGGGTTGCAATTGGGCGCATTTATGCAGTGCAGCTACGATTGTTGGAAAATAAATTATACGGTGAAAAAGCTGGATTTTTGAAAAACGAACTGTTTGAACCGAAGTGTTTGTTAGATTTTGTTGTGGGATACACGAGGTTTTTTATTGATACGACCAAGATTATGAAAACTAAGTTTTTATCGATTTTTTTATTTGGATAGCTATTTTTTGCCATGTTTGCCCTATTTGCGTTTGTTTGTCGGAAAAATTCCAACAAAAATTGGGCGACTTTTAGCAAAATTCCAACAAAAATTGGGCGAATTTTAAGAATGAAAGATAACTTTTTTTGAGAAAAGAATTTGTGGAGATATAGATGAAAAAAATTGTTCTGTGATTATTTGTTATTTTTGATGAAAGTGTGAGGTATTAAAAACCAACGATTTTAAAACCGAGATTAAGAACCAAATTATTCTCAACATTTCTTATATTATGTTCTTTTAATTCTAATAATACGTCTTATTTAAATCAAATTAAGTAATTTTTTAAAAATAAAATAAAATGCCAAAGTTTTATTTACTGTCTATATTTGTTTGGGAAACTGAAATAGGTGCTTATAAAACAAATAGAGGAGCTGCAATTTCTAAAAAAAAACGAGAAATATATTTTGAAAAATTGTGTTTTTGTTTGTTTTCTAAGTTGTATTTTATAAAGAGTTAGAGAATTTTTTTTAAATAAAAAGCTTTTTTGGCGAATTTCGGAGCTTTTGTTATTTTTGAAAATGTGAGGTATTTGAAACTGCCGATTATTCTTAACATTTCTTATATTATGTCCTTTTAATTCTAATAATATGTTTTATATAAATCAAATTAAGTAATTTTTGAAAAATAAAATAAAATGCCAAAGTTTTATTTCTATTTTATTTTGGAAAACTGAAATAGGTGCTTTTGGAACAAATAGAGACGACACAATTTCTAAAAAAACACGAGAAAGATATTTTGAAAAAATGTATTAAGACTGCTTACTTTATTTATTTTTTTTTTTTTGATTTTACAAAGAGTTTGAGATTTTTTCTACATAAAAAGTTTTTTTTGGCGAATTTCGGAGCTTTTAGAGCGTGTTTGGAAATCTAATATTGAATATAAAAGACGGGATGCTTTTTAAACAGACGGTATCTTGTAAGCGATGTTTGTGTAGAAACATTTTGTTATTCGTAAAATCGATAAGAGCTGTATTTTATTTTTGTGTGTGGGAGGGGAGGGGATTAGAGAATGACAAAGGACGCAAGAAATGGGCCGTATATATCGAGATCGATATTTTTTTTTACTAATATTGATTTGTTTTGTTACGCAGTTTTTCGTTTGTCATTTTAATGCCCTGTATTATACAGGGTGATTCATAAGTCCATCACCACCCTGTGTCATTTCAAAATTACTGCGGCAACTGCAATGTGAGGTT
>JAQGAO010006221.1:0-12566 GCA_034697705.1 Ommatoiulus sabulosus
ACCAGCGATTTGGGGCAAAAATCGCTGGTTTAACCTAAGTTTGAGGTTTGAACCTCGTTGGTTACTGCTACCGTAAAAGTCTGATCTGGGCGGGTAAGACCGCTATATCTGTGAGTGAAAGTTATCTATTTCTGGCCACAGTGTTTCTGGATCTTGTCCAAATGTATCCAAATTTACGTTGAGCTGTTGTTATGCAATTTTTTTGTGGCGCACCGAAAGTGTTTAGTTGAAAGGGTGCAACACTAGCGAGGTGCAAGTATAGCTTGCAAGAATGGATTGATTCTCAGTTTAGCGTGAGACGGCAATGTACAATTTGCTTTTGATGGCGGATTGTGAGAGCAACTTTCCTTTGGACTGGTGTGTGAGTAGTGCTGGTGCGTGTGCCTGAGTGAGAGTGTTCAGGAATAAGTTTGAAAATTTTCCACAAAAATAGAGGTTATAGGAGGTTACGTAGAAGTTCATTTTTTCGAGTACATAGTATTTTTTTTTTTTTTTTTTTTGACAAAAACAATATTTTTTCTGTTAATTTTGTTCTCCAACTTGTATAGATAACGAAGTAAAACACAATCATGAACTAGAGGACTGTTTTCTGGAACTAAAATGAGTTTTTTGTTAAGTTGATTTAATTTTACGCTAAAAAATCATTTGTTCTTGACGTTTTAAAACTTTTTTTCACCTGTTGAATGTTAGTAGCCTTTCTATATGTAGTTCCGCTAATATTTTATTTCCATGTATAATATTAATGTCGCTCAGCGTTTCGTAACAATATTACAAAACAAATTAAAAAATTAGAAATGTAACAAAACGAATTTTGAAAATATGCCACAGTATCACACGAGGCAATTTATTGCCGAATTTCTGGTGTCTGAAAAGTCAAGCGCATATTTCTGAGCATTTTACTAACCATGGCTTTTAAAAATAAAAATTCAAAACTGGAAGTAATTTTATTTTATTTATGTTTTTAAAATTGGAAAATTAGAACATTATGATTTCTCATAATTTACAATCGATAGAACATGCATTTTAATTTCCACAAATATGAAAATAAATTGCCTCGTGTGAGACGGCCTTTATACAAAACAGAGAAATTGCATCAAATCATAACTTAGAAAAACGTTAATAAATATAAAAATGATATAACCTAATGTTAATAGAAAATTAATTACTGAATGCTGGTGATATATAGGTATAGTTGAATTACTATAAAGTGATAATTACTATTATTACGTAACAAAATAAAGCATACGAAAACATAAAAAATGTACAAGGGATACCTCTGTTAAATACTTTAAATCATGAAATAAGCCGATAAAAAAAGTTACCTTGATCTCTCTCACCCTTCATCCCTATTAACTTGTTACTACCTGATTTAACATTCTGTGCATGTGTAGCAATTGATCATTGTTGGGGTTTTCCAGTGTTATGCCCGATTCACATCGGGCAAACTTGATCAGACGGAAAACCTGATCGAGTTGGAGCAACTTCTACTGGTACAAATGCGGTTGCAAATGGCGTAATTACGGTACGGATTTGTTCGATGTAAATCTGGCATTATTTTAAACAATTTTGTAGGTTGCACATTTGCAATTAGATTATGAGAGGGACATCGTGACTCACAGCACTATTATTAAGGACAGTTTTAAGGTATAGGAAAATCTGCGAATTTTGGTTTGTTCACATTAATAATTTTGTGAGCAGTATTGAGTTTACTTTAAATTTTAATGTTATAGTAAAATACGGGAATGTGCTATTGGATTCTCATACTTTTATTCCTTTATAACCACTACTGTATAACACCTTCAGCATGTCACGTCAAAGTAAAATTGAAGAAACGTCCCACTTCATATATTATTGTGTCATGCACAGGAAAATGAAAATGCATTTTTTTATAGTCTTTCCAAAATGTGCTGTTCACTCCAAACAACATCGCAGGTAGAACCTTTCAAAAAGAATAGTTTTGCGTATCGATCACGAATTTTCTGGTATTTTTTTCCAATTTTTACACTTGGATAATGTCTAAAGCAATTATTTTTTTTTTCGCACGTCACAAATGTTTCATATTTGAAATAGGTTCCTAATGTTTCACATCTAATCGTATTTGATGACATTCTAGTATTTCAGTATGACGATGTATACCTATCAACTGGTTCTCTACGGGTTTACTCAACATCATATTTCTTCACCATTTACTCTTTAGCTTGAATTTCTTTTTTTTTTCCGTACTTTAAATCAGGAAATAAGTCGACAATTTAGCAATCTAAGTTGTATTGCAGGAAACTGCAAGAAAATAAATATTGTTGCCTTAACTTCCGGCATTTTCCATGCATACAGTATGTATGAATACATCAGCCCAGCGAATATTAGAGGTCATGATAATATACCCTGTACATTAATTTTTATCCCTCATATGACTATGGTGTGATCTCACTTGATTTATCATGCTTTTAATTTAATTATTTCTTAGTAATGTAAGTGTTATGATGATTACCTTAATAGGGTGTGTCATCGACTAACAAAGTTTCGGGGCGGCTGTTGGATTCGCTAAAAGGCGACCATTTTGTTGATAGTGCACAAGCGCGATGGTGACGCTAGCCAATTGTAAGCTGCAAATGGCTGACTATCCAAATCGGCTACCGCGGTACGTACATGTAGGTACTCGATGATAGGGTACGTTTACAACGCGCCTGGTTTTCCGGTAACCCGTAACCGGCTACCAGTCTACACTAGCGCCACAAGTGGACTAAGAATGACGCATGCGCTTAAATGAGGCCGAGCGTGCAGAAAGCCTAGCCGAGCCAGGCTGATTTTGCAAGCTACAAGCAGCTTACAATCTCCAGTTTCGGGAATGTTTCCCGACTTGATTTGTGAAAATCGAAAAGCAGATTGTAAGACACAGAGTGGCACACGGATCACTATTGGCCAAAAGTGGAGGCCATGCGCGATAGGAATGCAGGAGTGCGCGCGTTTTTTACTAGGCCTTCTGCTATTCGTTTTTGTATTGCCACACTGTGGTATATTGCCGAGTTGTAATCAATTCTGAGAGTTGTTGACGAAAAAGTAAGTACACGTTTAGACGGAATACGGAATTTATATTATTCAGTACGATAAACGTAATGTTTAAACGAAGATACAGTGTAAATATGGATTCGTGCAAATGTACATTATGCTTTATGTGGCGATAACTTGCCACCCGTGTGATCGAAGAACATATAAGGACATAGCTTGAGTTTAGGTCGTACACTGTACCTCATTCTTGAAATTTACACACATAAGGCGTCGGCACCACTCGGCGCGATAAACACTACACTGAACTAAATATCATTTATCGTAACTTCGACTGAACAATGCATGCAGTGGCGCCACCAAGCAGTCTGAAAAGCACGTACGCTGATACCAGTCGCGTTTGGAACGCACAAGTACGAAAAAACGGGAACTGGAAACAAGCAGGTATGTCCCGCTTGTTTCCAAATCTTAACGCTAAACGCTTTCTGCTGCACAGATGACATTTTGGATACTTGGTTCGTGCTTGGATCTGCAATACTTTGTACAGTAAATATTTTTCAAACCTGATGATTCTTTTGTAACAACCCTGTACAATGCATTTGAATCTGGAGGTGAGAATTTTTCAAGGACCAACGCCATCAATTAACCTACATAGCATGCAGTGCTCAACTGCGTTCACTCGAATATATATAGGGGATGATTTAACCCTTTTAGAAAAACTGCTTTCAGTTCTCAAACTTTATTACATCACCCTGAAAGGTATACGTTTTTATTTCCCTCTACAGCAAAACGTTTGCTCCATTAAATATCTTTATTCCATATAAGATGCAAAAAAGCGACGAGTAGATGTTTTTCTTAAGTGCTCGCACGCTCAATCCTCCTAAAACCCGTATAACGCATGTATCTACATGTATATATGTATCGTAAATTTTAATTCATTATCACGCAGCATTTCCTGAACACGCTAAATATCCGGCCGTGTTAAGTGCACTCGATGCATCTTCGCGCTTGTTGAATGCTATTATTGACAGACTCCGAAAATCACCGTCTTCGGGCATCCATAAGAAGTTCATTAGAAAACCTCATTATTTTCAGCAAAGACTACCAAGTACCTAATTAGTTGGCAGAACGCTAGAAGCAGATTTCTCCTCATCGTTTGAATATATTATCCGAGCTAAATAAGGACGTAGATATATACTGTATACCTGTACATCGATGCAGTGTCTATGAAATGCATCCCTTGCATTCCTAATTTTTGAGCAAATGTGTCACACTGCTGGCACGACAATAGCGAGCACGAAACGCAATTAATTAAGTTGAAAGACTATGGAATACCGGGGCTTAAATTCCCCATTGATTTTTGACTAGAAATATGGGGCGGATCACCGTCAAGCGACATCATTTGTTGGCCTCTATTTCTATGATAGCTTGTGAGCGATGTGCGACCAAAATAAAACACGTATACGTGCATAAAGCTGGTACAAAGTGACGCAAAAATACGTTTTTAACAAACTGTACACGATACACGCATAAGCTTAGCAAAGATTTGAGATAACGAAGATGGCCGAATTGAGTACATGGAACCTCAGTTCCAGTCCGTGTCCTATAGGGTATGGACGAATAATATTATTTTTTTCGTTTAAGACGAATTCTGAATTCGTCGAATGAAGTTCCATGTACCCAAGCATTCGCGCTTTACGTTAGAACGAAATTTAATGAAAAATGGTACGTTATAACGGGGAACTCCCCTATAAAAGTTGCATCACCTTTCCATTCATATAAGTGGGGTAGGATTTCATCCAAACTTCGTTGAAACTTTATTTTGTTCTTATTGTTCAAGTCATGTTTTGTCTGACTTCTGAGAATACGAAATACGGCTGACATCCCTTAAAATTCGTCTTAACGAGGGTGGACAATATTTCGGTCATTGGACGGAACAGCGACGTAATAAAACCTAATGTCAGGACAAGACAGCGATAAATTTGTTAGCATTTACTGGCGATTCCAGCCAGGGCCAGCAGGTTTGGATTAGATGATGGATATAATACTTGGCTTCACTTCTTATTAATCACCAAAATAATCACTGCACAATAAAATGTTCGACAAGTACAAGTATATCGATCCCAAGATGCAGCCTATTTTAAGTCCAGACGTCAACCAGTGATACCGAAGGCAACTGGATAAGTTACATTTTTGTGATGTGAAATTTGATTTCCTTTCTTTCTTATAACCTCGAATAAAAAGACTGGTCGTTTTCCATTCAGATTGTATTTGAGCAAAAACACGGTGCAATGTACAGTATATTATACAAGAACGGGTATATCAGGCCAAAAGAGATTATAGAGTAACATTACCGTAGCAGCTACAATGGCATTTTAGGTTAGGTGGCAATTAAGCTCCAGCGAGCGACTCACTTTCTTAATTAAAGCGTTAGTTTCATTTTTATTTTGAAAGCCACATGCCGTGAACGAAGAACTTATAGCACGCTTAAACTTAATTCTCTAGAATAGAAGCGCGATGTTACAAATGGGAATTTCAGATTACCTCTACTTATAGACCTAGACAATCACATTTATACAGTAGGGAATATGCATGCACTCCAAAGAAAGAAGAATTTAGTAAAGCTTGTCATTTTAAAAGCTCCCTGGGCATTTCTTCTTGGATTCACCCTGAAGTTTATTTTGGGATTAAATTTATGTTCAACGTTTATTGAGCTTCTTGGGGTTGCTATACACACAAACTACTCCATAGATGGCGTTGGTGTTAAAGCACCTTACATACATGTATAGGAAATCAACGAAACGCTATTGGAGGATTATTCCGAGTGTCATCAACAACCACGAGAACAAAATTGCTGTCACGTATTTTGCATCAAATTGTAAAATACTTCCTGTGGCATTTTATAGGAGGTGTCAACAGAAGCAATACTTTCAAGAGGACAAATGCTCTCGATGTCATAGTAATGATTGACGATCGAACTTCACATTCTGAGGGAATTTCAACATTGCTGTACGTCCAAGATTGAATTTAATATTCGATTTTTAAGTCAAAATAACAAAAACACAAATGAAAGTTTAACCCTTCAGTTAAGATTCACTCCAAAAAAGGTCCTGGATGTCGTCGTCAAAATGTTGTATTTACTCCCTCCATAATTGAGCATTATCCTGGTGGTAGGCTTTGACAAATGTGATATGTTCATATAGAATGTTCGCTCCCCTATCTCTGGCTCAGAGAAAAGGCATGCTTTTACTTCTGACGTTTACTTTTAAAGCTTAATAAGAACCGATGTGACAATAACTTTCTATTTAGTGGCTCATCGTTTGCGAGGGATAAAAATGGGCAATCCTAATCCAAGAAGATTCCAAGTATTATTGGTATACGGATAGCAGAAGAGTGGGTCATCTCAGTGACTCAATTCCACGAGCCCAAGCAGATCGATTTCGCATTTCTGCCACCCTCTCGTCGTCATTTTCTATCCTTTACGATCCTTCGCAAATTTGCTGGAAAAAATGGCGCCTAGCATGTGACCTGGATCCCAGGCTTTCCCAGCGTCCAAGCACAATGTAACCACGAAAAAGATTCGAGCAAAACCATTGGCGCGAATGTTGGCACAACCACTTTTTGACTTCGTAGCCCATAAACCGCCGCCAGAGATGTTTACGAAAGGGATGACGGAGAAAGGCATAAATATAAACAAAGGAAGATTTTACCCCAGGGATTACCGAGCAATAGATAAATGCCACCCTAGAAGTGCTAGTGTGTTTTTCTTTTTTAACGAGTAATATCACAACAGCGCAGATTAATCATTACACCCTCCCGGAGGACGCATTTTCTACGAGACTAATGGACCTAGGCGTGTAAGCGCAACGGGTATTTACGTCACGATTTTTGCTCAAGAAAGTTGTTAAGAAAAATAGGCATTTGCAATCTAAAGTCATCGTTTCCAATTCATTAAAGCCCTCTCAAATGTGTCACTATAATTATGACACGATCTAAGTAGGAGGAAAGGATTAAGGAGGCCTACGCGGATAATGACAAAATATTGGCACGCTGAGGTTTTATCAGTGTAATGATATCCGCGATGATTTCAGCTTCTATGAAATGGTATATTCTGACTATAAACATAGAATAAATGAGTTTCGATAGAAAACGCAAGCTCAATCGATGGAAAATTATCCTTAAAACTTGCGTGAAATATACATTTTGCGCAATGTGTATCCATACAATTTCACTAAATTAAAATTGTTGCAATAGAAACAAACCTGATTTCATCTGCCATGTGCAATGCATGTTTAATCGCATTTTTATAATTTATTGCAATTTGCACATTTTATGATGTATTGCAGCATATCGCAATACTCTTCACGTTCGTATTGAAATTAAATATTGCAGTAAAGCCAGTATTTTTTTAAACTTTGCTGCAACTATTGTATTAGACATACGGTTTAGTGACGGCATGTACAGTACTTGTATGTATAGTGCGAATTACTTTCGAAATTATAATAACGAAATTGTTGTAAGTGATTTTTATATACATAATATGTTTATAGTGAATACATGATTTGAATTTGTACCCTACCGGAATATAATAAACACGATTTATTTTAAAAGAACTCGATGTTTCGATTGAATTTCATCATGTTTTAATCAAATATTCTGTTTAACAATTTAAGTATTTCAAAAACAAATATGCAGTAAAGTTGAGCCTAAGACAGTGTGTGAGAGATGCATTTAGATATGCGCAGCAATCTAATTTTAACGTCATTATGAAGACTTGCTTCAATCTTTTACACCAACAATATTCAAAGTAGATAAGCGTTTCAGAAAAAGCAATCAACAGCAAAAGCATTCTTGAAAGAAGGGAAAATTGTGAACATCATTTCCCAAGATATTTTATTATCGCACGCAATGCATTATGTGAATTCATGCAAAATTTAACTTTTACTATTTGAAATTCATAGAAAGCTTATCGTGTAAGCTTTTATCGTTTACTTTTATGTACGTGAATATATCCAAACGAATTATCTTTAAACATGTATCAGTCCGCATATACTGTATATAATAAATTGAAATTTTTTTTGATGAAAACATCGTTATGGGCAAAAGGAGTCATATTATCCACTACATTTTAAACTAAATCTTTGCCAGCGTAACTGTTTATTACAATCAAAACTTCGATATAAATTACAATTTTGCATTAAATCTTTCTTTTGATGAAAAGATTGAAAATTTGATTAATGTTATAAATTCGTATAGTACAAAGTCCGCCTTCACATCATACGTTTGAAGTTATAGTGAACAAAGTTATTACCGTAATATATTTATTGGTTCGTTTTTGGCTAACATTTTCAATTTATGCAAGGCATTTGTTTGGAGACGACAATCTGAAGCGGGTATTAACGATAATGTAGGTTCGGACCCGAGCTCTGCCCCTATGGTGAATGGCGGAGCATTTCAACGAAACATTTTAGACGCAGTACCATATTTATACTCTATAGATTTGAATTTAACTCTTATGTGCATGCTAGATATATTTTCAAGATGTCATCTTTAATGCATAAAGCAGGTGCCATATATTAGATTGCCGTCTGCAGACTTCAAACTCCATACGTAACCCGAAACTAATGAAAACAAAATCTCCTTATACCAGATTCGATTTCCTACTACCTCATACATATTTAGTACATTTATCAAAAGATTACAGATTTATTAAATGAAAGAAATAATACCTCGTCGCATCATCTGCACACTAGATCATATTAGACGCAACCCTGCACTTTTCAAATTCAATTCATCATCAAAGACAGAGTTACTTCTTGGCACGTGTACAGTATATTTATGGATTTGCTTCTTATTCCATTTAATCCACAATTTAACTTTCGAAGTATTATTGGATACATGGAAAAGGTGGAGCTGTCACGCATGCACGATAAAGGCCAAGGTGCAGATTTTACATATCCTCGTAGCACCAATTTAAATACAGCATTTCTCAGGTTCTGAGCATTTTTCACAGCTTCCTATATTTTTATTATTTCCTTTCCGTTTCTTGGCACCGGTTCCAATAACTAAATATTTTATTTACAATTTGGACAGTTTCCAAATGGCCCCAGTAACATTCACACGTTTCTTGAAAGGTCGTGCAATACCACGTGAGGAAAAATCTGCTTTGATGACAAATGTAAAATCTTTAACGTTCAAAATGAATAAAATAAAATTGAAACTACATTTTGTTGTGACAAAATCTGGAAATTAAGGCTACATTTTAATAAAAGGTTAACATTTAGGGAACAGGCATATACTGTATAATAAAACACATACTTTGATATTTTCAGTAAGAAGCAAGGTCATTTTTCCGATATAACCAATATATAAATGAAGTAATCTGTCGAAATATGAGAAAATTCGATAAATGAAAATGAAGTGGACAAAGACATATTGGATGTAGACGTGACACAATTTGTCGACCAAGCTTGTCGATATTTGGCATCTCCGCAGCCATCCTAAAATGTTTATAGAGGTTCGCTATACATTTCTGCATAGTGTAATCATCGTAAACATTTATTTAGGCTACACATACTGTATATAAAATTGTTGCATAATTCTGAAGTAAGTTCGGTAAGTTCGGGTACTAAAAACATCCAAAGCTTAATTAATTCAATTCTGTCTGACATTCTATCCTCTTTAAGCGCCGAATCAACGCAAAAGAACAAACTAGAGAAAATTTAATAAAATCGTGCATCTTCTGCATCTGCCTTGCGTCATGATGACAAAAATACGAATTCGGACAGCTAGTTATCCTTGTCATTTCAATGTCAATGTCAGCACTTTCTAAACCAAATTAGGCTCTAGATATTATTTTTCGGTTAGCGCAGCGTTTCGTTCCCTTGATCCCAAATAGCCTGCAATCAATATATTTACAGGAATTGGAGCATGAAATAACCCATTATAAGACGTCATTTTCTCGCATCTACAACAAAATACGGTGTCGCTGGCAAAACTCCAAACACGCTGCACCAGTTGGCTTGACACCTAGCTTCCTACACATATTGTATATTAATGGAAGATGACTTCGAAAAACTCGGCATAATAGAAATTCGTCTTTTGCCAAAATGTTATAAGAAGGAAATACAGGATGATCTAACCCGCAGGAAAGGAATCGTCATATTTGAGCGTGCACGAGTTTGGTACTTGACAAGCACCCATGATTACACAGTACAAGGTTCCCCCAGGAATTTCATTTTCAATTTCCCTGACTTTTCCAGGTTTTAAACAAATTTCCCTGACCAATGATAATGTGAAAAATTCACATATTGTACAAAATCGACACTGGAAAATATTTTTCAAAATTCACTAGCGACAATTTTGAAAACTATACATAATTTTTTTTTTAAATTTAAAAAATTTGCATAGAATTTCTTTAAAATGTGACAATTTTGTATTCGGAAAATGTTTGAAAATACTGAACATTTGTGCTCGGAAAACGTGGAAAATTTGCAAATTTGTCCTCGGAAAATGGGTCTGAGCTAACCATGTAGAAATACAGTATTAGTTTTGGATCGCCATGACTGCGTTGAATTTCCCTGACATTTTCACAAATTCCCTGACATTTTCTCTGACTTTTTCAGTCATTTTCAAGTTCCCTGACTTTTCCAGGTTTTTCAGGTCTGGGGAACCCTACAGTACATACACTATACCCGGTACGTTTAATTTTC
Source organism: Ommatoiulus sabulosus (assembly GCA_034697705.1). Classification (NCBI taxonomy): domain Eukaryota; kingdom Metazoa; phylum Arthropoda; class Diplopoda; order Julida; family Julidae; genus Ommatoiulus; species Ommatoiulus sabulosus. The sequence continues at coordinate 10,716 of JAQGAO010006221.1, forward strand.
GTTTGCAAATTTTGAATAATTGTGCAAAATATTTGAATGTTGAACGCGTTTGTCTGAATTAAGCTAATATCATTTCTGCTTGTTGCGTTAACCTGTCTTGTTGCTAAGAGAATTTTACGCTTAACATGAATAAATCGTAATCTTGTATGTGACAAAACAGACATCCAAAATCAGCCAGAACAACACCTAATTCGCGCAATAGTGGATGTTTACAAAATCTTCACATTTACAGTCCTGTTTATAAAGTGAACACATGCAGAACGTGACTTAAACTAAGGAAAGACGCACAAGTCTAAATAATTAGTAATGTCTTTCTACTTATAAATACGCGAATAACTTAGTACTTAGATATCAGTAAAATTTAAATTTTCAAATAGTAAGGTAACTCCAGGGCGGTTATGCTCGTTGTCCTGTGCAGGAGCGTGTTGGTGTTATTGACGCAAAATTCCCACAGGTTTTAAAAAATTCACATTACCATATGCATTTATAAGCTATCTGTGAGCGTACGCTGACCTTTGCAGGCGTTTTTCTCGGCTTATGTACAGAGTGTAGTGGCAAATGGTAATGATTCCCATTTTTGTTTTTTGTTTCAGCAACTTTTAGGATGCATTTGTTCGCATGATGTTTTTTGATAAGGAAATGGGATCCTTTATTCAGAATAGAAACGTCGTAAATCCACCATTTGAAGAAGAATTGGAAAGAAAAGCAGCGGAGGACACGTGTAGAGAGCTGCAGGCTCATTTGCATTTTATATAGCTTACGTGTAAACAGGCAATGACATATACCTCGAAGTCTAGGTCTTTCGGTATTTTGCATACCATCCCAATTCTCACAAGTACTTTCAGCATTTCCAAGAGGGCATTTTACTAAATCTCTCTAGGTTTGGATACATTCCGATAAAAACTGCATAAAATGTATAAGGTGTTAAAAAAGTCTTTGTTCATCGGGTACACACAATTTTATACATAGAATAATTTCTGAGAATAGGCTTTTTGACCAAAAAATAGTATAATATGAAGGTTGCAAATGTTTAAGTAGTGTTTGATGTTGCGTGCTTTTGCTTGTTGCAACGGCTGAAATTTCATTTTCTAAATAACGTAGAATATCTAAATGAGTATGCATTGGATGCTTAGATGCATGCTTGCGCATTGTCCAAACGTGTCCGTGCTTGTATGAAAGCTGCTCAATGCTCAATGTAGACATGTGGAAATCATAATCGAAGCAACGTTTTTAACATAGGACAGCATATGAATAAATCCATTCTGACTGTTTTGACCGATTAAAATGGCTGACAGAATTAAGCATGATCGAATTAAGCGGCTTTCACGGTATATGTTTAAGAAGGAATACTGAACTGTCAAGGATGTCCTTTAGAACAATCCTCACGGACACTTCGCATTTCCCCAAAATCTAATAACCTGACAAGGAAATTGAATGCACTCATTTCAAAATGTATGGTTTCCCAAACGGGTATCAGCATACGATTTACAAATTAATTTTTATTATACATACAGTATACATGTAATGGCCTATGCTTTTCAAATGGCAAATGGCTTGATCGTCAATTTTCAATCGTCAAATTTCAAATCGTCAATTAATTGTTTGCTTCCTTAAGCATGTTTCAGTGTATCTGGAATACAAAAATTAAATGCAGTGATCTTGGTTAAGGCTTACAAGTATATACTGCATATTATTACTATCGTACATTATTTTTGCGCGATCTACTTTTATATGCAGAATTTATTATGGCCAATAGAATGAAATGCTTAAAATCTAACTTTATCGAAATATGAAAGAAACAGTGGCACGTATTCATTCATGTACATGTATCGTAACTTTCCTTCGGGGGGG
>JAQGAO010006222.1:0-12566 GCA_034697705.1 Ommatoiulus sabulosus
TGCTTTCAGACTCGCCTGGTAGGCCTAGCATAGAAACTATGAACATCCCGGGCAAAGCCGGGCCGTCCCGCTAGTATATATATAAAATACTGTACACAGTCTTCTACACTGTGTGTAAAGTTCCACGGTTAATCCGCTTTCGGATAATCAGGATTCCCCATTAATTCAAATACTGGTATACATCAGTTGGGAAAGTTTTCGTATATAAAACTAGCACCAACTGGGAGACTATTTTGGAATCAACTGTACTGCTTTTTCGTACAAAATTTATCTTTATTTGGAAAATGTTTATTTTTAATGGTATATACTTATGGTACTTAGCATCACTGCAAATATCACTGCAATATGAATTGTTTAAATTCTCCCACCATTTTCTGAAAATATCAAGCCCCCATTACAGTGAAAGCCGCTTAATTGGATCGCGCTTAATCCGATCAAAACCGTCAGAACGTTTTTTTTCCAATGCTGCCATATGATAAAAGTCGCTTACATCGATCATTTCATCGCATAATTCGATCATATGCCACCAGTCTGATCATTGAAGTTTGATCAGCTTTCATACAAGCACGGACACGTTTGGACAACGTACAAGCGTACATCTAAGCATGTTATGCATCAGCGGTTGTACTCAGATGGATTTTCTGCGTTATTTAGAAAATGAAATTTCATCCGTTGCAGCAAGCAGACATCATCAAGCACTACTTACAACTTTTTTGTGTGACAAATATAATTTTAAACATATGTAAATACATATACTGTATACGATTAAATATATGTACAGTATGTTTAAAACACAGCGCAAATTATTTTGATAAAATCAATGTTTAGCGTGTTTTTGGACATTCATCGCTCATTTCGAACGATCATCGCATATTTCGATCAAAATCGCTGGAACCAACGTGATCGAATTAAGCGGCAATATCACTATACTTCAAAATGCTGGTGCAAGTCAGTCGGGGAGGTCATATGCACTGTACGTAATCAGCTAATGGTACGAAACCAATTTCAAGGATTGCAGTCTGCAGCAGGATAACTCCATGGATGATCATTATTATCATTATATTCCTTTTGGAAAAATCTCATTAAACCATTCCGCCGCCATTGCCGGTTCTGTTCGTTTCTCCAGAAGCGCGATATATATATACCGATGCGTTCCTGGAGCATTTGCACACATCGTCGCCGATTTCCACCGGCAATTTTCGGAGTAGGCCGAGCCTCATGAATTCTCCATCACCTACAATGGGAGTTAGATAAAGGCGAACAAAACAGATAGGAAGCAGCAACACGCGCGTGCAGCAGTTTTCATTTAATACATTAGTAAAATGCATTAAAAAGTAAAGCTGCATTACCTTTGCTTATACGGTATAGACACGGATCAATGCGATAGAAAGAAGAAGAGAAAAAAAAGCGCTTTCCGGCAGCGGCAGAAGCCCTACTAATCTCCAAATATACTGCAACCTCGATCCGACAATTTCCCATTTGCGCGAGATTCTAGCGCCTGGAACAAGAGAACAATTCTGGAAGAGCTGCCATGGCGTGGGCTGATGCGAAATGAAAAAGATGGAAGAAGAAGAAAAAAAAACAACATTTGAAATGCTCCCCAAATTCGAGTATATATGAAGCAAGGAGGTGGGCGGGAGAGGAGATCAAAATGTGAACAATGGGAATGCGATTGCACAGGGGAGAAGCAAACGATGCACATTGACACATCAGAAAACAAGTATGAACGAGTGTGAAAGTGTAGCATCCACGTGAAAATTTGCCTAAGACGTGTATAAAAAAAAAGCTGGCGAAAACCCACGCCTTTTTTATAGGCGCCAATGCGAGTTTTAAAGGTGATGCCACTCCACGCGTGCCATTTGCATGGAAATGGAAAACAATTTGAAGGCAATCACCGAAGCAGCAATCACACGACAGTCAATGGGTGTGGGGGGGGAGGGGGTGATGAAACTGGAAATGCTCATTCCGAATCTTGTTCGATTTGCGTACTAACCGCGCAAAATAACCCATAAAAGTAAGACGTTAATGAAATTCTGGTGAAGACTAGCGAAAATTTGAACTCATTTTGTAGAAATGCTGAAGGAAGGAACGAAAATGATTATAGATAACGTGGCAATGGACCTTAAACTGTTTGTTTAGCTTACTTTACAGAATTTGAAAAAAATAACATTAAATATAACCGTATATGAAAACACCCAAAGACAATATGGTTTAGTCTCCACATGGAGAAAATGTGATCCCTGATGTTTATTAATGGTTTAGGTTTAGGTTAGGTGAGGCTATCAATACGTGCTAAACCATTACTAAACATTAAGTCGGGTACACACTACACGACACGCACACGTCAGATGATATCACTAATGGCGGATTCGACTGGTCCAAAAAATCTGCACCGGTGTAGGCTACAAGGTGAGGCATAAGTCTGTAAAGTCTTATTGAGCCTGCTGCCTGCAAATGCTGCAATAGTGCCAATTTAACAGACTTATGCCTCACCTTGTAGCCCACACCGGTGTGCCCAGTCGAATTCGCCATTACTAATTTCATCGATATCGTGCAGACGAAGCATTGATAGCAGCGCCACCGCTAAAAAGTGTCTATTTCCCTTTCATCTCACCCACAATCGAGGGGAACGCCAAACGTAGTTTGCAAACTTGATTTTCTAGTTTTTAGTTTGGAAAGCTAGAAAAGTTTCAAGTTTGGAGTTTTTAGTTTTGGTTTGGTGATAGTGTGTAGCCGACATTAAGGATCACATATTTTTCTCCACGAGGAGACATAATACTCGACAAAATTATCCAGAACGATTATAATATTTACGACTCAATATTTAGCATAATATTTACACATTTTTGTCGCATTTCAAAAAGCTATTTCTTTTTCCCAATGTGAAAGAATGTGATATTTGGCCAGACCAAGGGTTTGCACATATGTTTCTACTTTATTTCATGTACATGTATTTCTCACCCAATTTTAACTTTTTGTTTGTGTGAAATTACATCATTCTCCAAGCTGTTGAGAATAGAACCTATAGTCTGTAGCTCCACACCGTATAAATGCACCACTTTGATAACCTTGAGGTCAGGTGAGACATTATTCTGTATAGCTTGCACGTCCTGACAATTATTACATTTTACCTTACTTGCAGTTTCTGCAGTATTTTGCGATATATCCTCCCGTAGTCATTGATATGAAAATACCTTGTATACTTCCCTGACATAACTTGTCAGACATCAGGTATACACGCAAACAGCATGGCATATTTATGTTTAACACATGTACATGCCAGAATATCAGCTCATTGCATCTGATATGACAAGCTCGTGGGCTCCACATTTCCGAGTGGAAAAATTAAACAGGGCCATACCGTATATCGGACCACACCAAAAAATTGACATACAATAATTGCATAATAATAATAAATTGCAGTGTTATTGCATATGCGAAGTTTATGCGGACATGCATGACCATGCCAAAGCAATGTCCATGCCCAATTTTTCGTATGGTCATATATCACAACATGCCGTAAAATCCATCAGAACATACATTACAGGTGGCACTGACATATTTGATTACATCGATCACGAGCCTAACGTTCACGTAGAATTTAAATGTTCCACCAGCCTTATTTTTTTGGATCCATGCAGCAAGCAATGACCGTTCCGTTTTCAGAGTTGCCTCTCCGCAGGAGGCCGCGTGGCACGCAGTTAATTCCCGAGCAAAGCGTGGACATAAATCGTGTGCATTTGGATCTAATTCTGGTAGGGCAATGTCAGAAAATTATCCGGTTGGCTTTAATATTTTAGTAAGCCCACGTGTAATTTGTGTGTCACTCTTGCAAATGGAGGCTTGATTAATAGGAAGCTGGGCGAAGCATTAGGCCCTGCAGACTTTGCACCCATGGAGGACGTGCTCTGCGCAAAAGAGTGGAGGAGGCGGTGCCACTCTGCGCAAAGTCAGTGCACCGCAAAATGGATAACATTTGTAAGTGAAATGGACACCTCAAAATCCTGGAAGAAATATCTATCGTCAAAAGCGAGTCATATATATTTGGAAACGAGGCAGTGGAAGGCTTGCCAAGTTATTCAGATTATAAGTCGCTGTATTGACTCGCCAGGAAATGGGAGAGTGGAAAAAAAAGTTCTGATCAATGCGTACCGAAGCCCCACAGCTAATTCGCAAAAAAGGCCCATAAAACAACTTCGGAATGGAAAAAAAATGCGTTGCTGGGAACCGAGATAATAAATCAGAACGAAACGCACGCTATTCAAATCGTAGCTAATGATCAGATTCGACCGATGCTTGACAAAACTTTGCAAAAACTACGTGTTAAAACGCTAGTGAGAATCCAATAATGCCAGTGTTTTCCATCGTCATATGCGGTTTGTTGACCAGATTACTGCCAAAGCGCAGTTGGGCAAATAATTGCGCACAAGCACTTTTTGCACGGAAAACATCCATAATCCAATGGAAGTAGCTAGGCATGCTCAAATTGACCACAGAGCTATTATAGCATGCAACATCGCATAGGACTAGTTAATATAACAGTTGGCTCTGCAAGAATGGGAAAATAGGTTCGATATGGATGGTTCGAAAATCATAATCATTTACACTGCTATTTGCAGCAGCTTATTACATGCATGAAGATGTTAAAATATACTCTTTATAGTGCAGTTTTAAAAGTTTAACTCCACGTGTAGAAACGCGTCGTTAGATGGAAATTGAAAAATACTTTCAAATGAGGCTTTTACGAAACGTGTCAATTTCTTACATGATGTCATGACGTTAATTGCTTTTTATATCTTGATCACGACAGTCTATTTGAAAATGCTCGTTACATTTCCAAAACCCAAATTACAGAACAAAATATTATTATCCGTTCAGTCATGGCTGACCCTTGGAGACTTCATATGCCAACTTCCTAAACAATTTTCCATCCAGCATGGCTTCCTTTAGGAGCGCCATGCTCATTTTGGCATTAGCTCTGACAGTGCCGAGTCGACCTATTTTCTGCCTAGCTCTTCTTCCTGCACAACTGACCATTCCAAGCATCATAGCTTTTTCCAGAAAATTTACACGCATGACATGACCAAAGAAGGTCAGCCTCAACCTGTTGATCTCAGCATCCAAGGATGCTCCATGGCTTAATGCGGTCTTGTATCTCTATATTAGTAATTTTGACTGTACATGTCATTTGGAACAGCTTCCTCCAGCACCATATAATTCAAAGACATGAAGTTTTTTCCTATCCGCCTTTTTCAGCGTCCAACTTCAGTAACCATACAAAGCTATTGGGAAGATGATGGCCATAACCAGATCTTTCCCATGTCTACCATCGCGGTGCAACCCAGAGTCAGTTTTCGCTTCATTTCCAGGGATGATTTACTACTATGGGTAATCAGTGATCCATTAAAGATAAAAGTATGCACTTGCTCAATTTCTTTATTGCTGGACAGAAACTTCAGATCAGTATTCAGAAAAAGATACCTATGTTTAAAACCTTCGAGTCAAGATGATTTTTTTAAATATAGCATTCATAATTATGTTAAACATAGGATTCATGATATGCCAAAGTCATTCAAATTTTGAATCTATTATAATCTAAGACAATTTATGGCTAACTTAAACAGCATTTCTTTTAAATGACATTTTTGAATTTTGAGAAAGAGATTATACAGTATTGTTTTATGTTTTATTTCCGAAAGATAAGAAAGTATTGTTCTACCAGCCAGAAAAAAATATATCGTATACGAGCGTATATACCCTGTATTACAGTCAAAACACATGCCTTTATCATACGTGTTTTAGTGCACATACTACTTACTATGTATTATTTATACAAGAACTTTAATGTCTTATAACAAATTCTGTGTATTGGCAATACATATAGATTAACCAAACTCAATTTTAATGCAGTTAAATTTACTCAGTAAAGCCATGCAGGCCAATATGCTTTTCAAGTCAAATAGGTATTGAGCTTCAGCTGTACGCTGCAGTATTAATTGGTGAAAATGCGCCAACAAACTTGAGTCGTTACCAACTTCCAGTAGCCGTTTAAGTCGAAACAAAGTTTCCAGTGAAAACGGCTTAATTCCATGGAGAATGCTTAGCATCTAGCTCTGGCTGGAAATGGAAGAAGACTCTTTGGATTTTATTTGCCTTTGGGGCTTCGCAATTCCCAGCATAAAATCACGAAGGAAGCAATCGCGGATGTTCGGTACTTGCGTATAAGAGCACATCTTATTAATGAATAAATGAAAGCCAAGAAATTCGTTGAAATTCACTTAATTAAACTCAAAATGTTTACCTAGACAACAGAATTAATATTTGCATCAGTGGATCAACGGATTGCATGCTCAGGTTATCTAAAGCCATCTACAGCATCAAACGTACTATAGCTATCAAAAATTGATTAGTTTTCAGGAATGTAAAAACGACAAGTGCATTTTTGGATACGGTAGTAAAAGTTCGAGAATCTGATATCGGTGTTCACATCCTATTATATATGAAAACATCAGTTATGGACGCTTGGAGGTTCAACGCAGTCAGGTACAGTGAAGCCGCTTAATTCGATCACTTTGGTTCCAACGATGAATGTCAAAAAACACTAAACAATGACATTATCAAAATAGTTTGTTCTGTGTTTTAAAAATACATATATTTAATCGTATTTATGTATTTACATATGCTTAAAATGATATTTGTGGTAAAAAAAAGTTAGAAGTAGTATTCGATGATGCCTGTTTGCTGCAATTGCAACGGCTTAAATTTAATTTTCTAAATAACTCGGAAAATCCATACGAGTACAGCATTGTGCCCATGGTTGTATGAAAGCTGCTCAAAATTCTTTTGCGTGATGTAGACATGTGGCAATTTGATCGAATTAAGCGATGAGAGGATCCATTTAAGTGGCTTTTTTAACATATGACATTAAAGGAAAAAATCCGTTCTGAAGGTTGTGATCGAATTGGCTATCATGGCTGATCGGATTAAGCGGCTTTCACCGTAATTGCGAATCGTAAATACTCTAAATGTCCGTAAATCGGAGTTGGCCTGTACGTGCAATAGTCTTCATTGATATTTCACTTTCCGACACACTATCGTGTCCACAAGGAGGACGATCGTTGAAAATGGTCGCAATAAAGATATGGTGAGGGAAAGTCTGGATGGATGATGGAGGGAAACATCGAGGGCACAATTCTTGCACAGCCCCACCAGCCGTAGTAGACGCCCTTTTGGGTCGAGTTCCGTCCAACTTTCCCGATATCATACCAATGTCACACATGGTGTAACTAACAGCGGTGCATTTGGCGCACGCCATGGGAATTGGCCCCGCGCGCTAATGGTACAGGCATTTTCACCCCTCCACGTTTCTCTCCAGCAAATGTAGGCCCTAATCAATCACGGTCGGTCGGCGTTTGTCATGGACCAATGACATGATGGGCATCTCCTACGGTGTGTAAATCCGTCAGCGGCACTCAGCGCCGCGGTCTTATCTCTTGTCAGGAAGCTATATTGCGCGGCAATGCACGCAACAACGGCGCTGCACGCGCCCTTGTGGCAAAACGCATATGCGTGTCCGGGTTCAGATTGAGTCAAAATGCAGGGATTACCCAACTTAAGAAGAGAGAAGTAGACTGCGGAGGGATTCCCAGGAAAGTATTTGACAACAACGCGCGCCGATCAATAAGAAATCCCAGCTCGGCTAAGAACAAAAAAAAAAAAAAAAAAAATGGAGGCGGAATCTCAGAAGTCTTGATCTGTCAACGACCAGTCCACTTTCAGCTAGCCTGCGAAAATCTCCACAAATTCGAGGCATTTCTCTCAACGACATTCGCAGCTATCGACTTTAGAGGTCGACTCGACTGCCCATGGACAATGTACATGTACATGTAGGCCTCATAAAGTAATAAGTATAAAGTTGATTGAGTCATTTTCATTTGGAATGCACTTCATAATACATCTGGAAATGAATTCTGCAACATGTCAGACAGTATTGCAAATACTTTGAATGTCCATGCAACGCGTCATGATTTTACCAACAGAGCATACTTCTGAATATGCCATTTTACGCAACTTGAACTTATTAACCACCGATGTAAAAACGTTGATAATATGTTCCATAATATAAAATTTAAGTTAATGTACGTGTCAAACACAACTCGATGGCTTGTATGAGAAATGTGGAATAAATTGTTAAATTATGGCAAACATACAGTATATGTACCAGTATTTAATATATCAACAGCCTCCATGATTACTATATCCCATTACAGTATGGGTATGTAGATGGATGGACTACCACTTGAGAATGAGCTCCTTGAGGTATAATTAATACGCCCAGTGAAATAAGTACAACTTAGATAATATGGAACGCCACTTCGTTTCGCATTTCATTTTGACCTCTCAGCTTCAACTAATTTCAAGTTTATTTTGTTTATTATGTGAAAACGGAGAAATGGAACGAATTTATGAGCCTTTTGCAAAATGAATCAGAGATGAGTCTTACGGCGCTTACATCATGTTACTGCATGCATGGGCACTTCCTGATTTGCCTCATTAAAATACGGTATATACAGTCGAACTCGGATAAGTGCAACCCGCTTAAATGAAAAAACCTGGTACATGTAATTGAAACAAATGGTAAAACCCTGAAGTTTTGCCCTATATTGTGTATGTTAAATGAAACCGGATAAGTGAAACCCGCATAAATGAAAAACTCGGACAAATGAACGATTTTAGCGAGCCCGATGTGCACCTTTTGTATTAAATTTGACACGGATAAGTGGAAATCGGGTCTTTCAATCTACAAAGTCTCGCAGTGAGTACAACTATACAGTCGACTCGCGTTTTTACTACTCCCGATTTTGAAATTGTTTTCAGTTACGAAATATACTTGATCATTTCCTCATACAATGTCCTCATTTCGCTGCTTTTCTATCGGTGAACATTACTGAATGTACAACAAACTTCTGCATGAGAGTAGAGCCTGTAGAGGAAGAACTATATGTCAGAAACGAAAATAAAACTCGCTGCCCTGAACATAAACTGACCTAATAAATTCCATAGTAATCACTTCTTGGTATGATCCTGAAGTTGAGAACCAATTTCAACCCGTTGGATTATTCGTACGATTTACAAAGTGATGTTTTCGTTGTAAAACTTCCATTTAATTATAGATAAATACTTGTTAAAGCTACCCCTTACTTGGTTGCTATGATCATAAACTGAGCTAAAGCAAGCGCTTCTATACAAAATCCGCATACGTGAAACACCGAATAAGTGCAACAAATTTCCTTGCCCGGAGGGGTTTTCACTTATCTGAGTTCGATTGTACCTGATTTAGCAATCCGCAGTGCTCCATCTTACAGATAGGGGCATACTGTGGATAGGGGGTTCATCACCAATTACTCAAGGTCAACTCGCCCGGCTTTTGTGGACGGCCCCACGCAGATTTTAAGAAAGCATGCACTTGAAATTAGGTACCCCATTCTCAGAATACCCACCATCGTAGTACAAGCTTGTTTATTCATAATGCAAGAAACGAGCGTATAAACATTCCTCGGTGCCAATGTCGATGAAGAGTTCCAGCGTCGGTGGCCTGCTAAACGCCCAAATTCGCCGCTGAACGGCACACGAAAGAAAACCAGATGATTGGTTGTTTTCTTAAGGCACAAAACGCAACCTGATGGCGGCTAAAACAGCTAAACGACGCCGCTGTCTGCTCGCCTTTTCTTTACTGCAGATTTGGGAAGACTTTAGAAGATTTTAAACCTGAGCAAGGGGGGGGGAGGGAGGGGGTCTACGTCCCCCTTGAGACCGCTGTAGTTTACTGAAAGGCGTCATATGAGCGTCTTTCGACCTATATAGGACGAAAGGATCGAGCTACCAGAAGAAGCAACACATGGCACCCATTTGCCACCAGTTATCTGAAAAAAAAATGGCAAAAGTGGATGAGGCTCATTTCTCCAGAATTGCGCCAGTCCACCATCCCCCAAACAGTATAAAGGTGTGCAGCGTCTGCCCTTGATGGGCACAAAACGATATTGGTTTCCAAAATTATAAAATAAACATGGAAGACAGGCGCCAGACGGCCATTTATCATGCAAAGTACTCCTGTGGTGGTAGAAATGGAAACGCTGTTTGATATACTCCAACTTCGCCTCAAAACAGTATTCCAGAAAAAAACAAAAGGAAAAAAACAGCCCTGTTAACTATGAATGCTGTCGGCACGTTGGAAAATAATCCATCTTTTTTGCAGCTAACAGCATGTGCTATATACAGTACACAGAAGAGAAAGATTCGATCATTACCATCTGGGATTGTTGGAATGAAGATTTCAGAAATTCACTTGATGTGACCGTTGTGACGTCCAAATAAGTTTTGCTACCAAAGAATTGGCATCATACGGTTGATCGATAAATATGCATATCAGGCACATGTCAAGTATACATGTATATATCATGGCAATTTGTTGTCTGATTGACATGTTCAGACTCGATTTAATTCCCCGATATCAAGGGCATTCTGCGTGGTTTTGCAAAGTCTACCAGTTGGCAGCATCATATGCTTCTTCTTAGGGTGCAAATATTTTAGGAATGGATTGACATTTCACACTGCCTCAAGAATTCTAAAGAACCCTCAATGGACGTTGTATAAACAAGGATGCACGTCGATTTTGCCTCATCAAATTGATTTAATGAAAAACATATACAGTACACAATATTTTGCTTGGCATACAGCATGTTGCGTGTATAAACACATAGTTGTTGTCTATGATGGGGTTGCTTAAAGATAGTTTCTTCAACACCACTGCCTGGTTTTGAGACAATGATGTCCAGAATGGCAGAATATATTCCAAGAGATGCTGGACGAAACATGAAAATAAACTGAAAATCGACATTGATATCCTCTGAGAAGCTAACGTCGTCAAGTACAAGGTAGAAGTGCTTCTATACAGTATATTGTAAACAAAACTTAATGAGGTTAGCTAACATATGTCACAAACCAAACGTTATTACGTAACACGTACACCGTTTATCACGTATTTTTTCTTAATGAGGAAAAGACTAATAAACGATTTGCTTTTTCTTTAAGAAATCAAAACATATTATTGTATTTCACCAAAAGTCTTTCGATAGAAATTCAAGTCACGACCCGAAGATATTTTCATAGTGGTAGGACACAAAAGCCCATTGGCCATGAAAGTCTCGCCTACGAACCACCCGCAGTCTGGAGAAGATTTGGCCTCCTATTCATCTTCTGTACGCAACTTTAGTATATACGACTCCAAGGTTAAAAATACAACGCGTAATTCCTCGTAAACACATCCGTCAATTGCGCCTTTTAGTCTGGCAATTTAGCATGGAAATACTCCAAAAGGTGATTTTCCGGTTTGGAGGGTGCATGCTGAAAGCGAGCGCATAATTGAGCGCTGGGAGCTCTGGAAATGAAATGTGCCAAGGTAAAAAAAAAATCATGATAGATGACCATGATGATGATGTTCATGATGACGATGGCTTCGCTTTCTCATTAGCAGTGTCCAGTCTACCCACTCTGCCATGCGGCGATCGGGCATGAGAAGCCCGAAATAGAGAGGTTGCTTCTGCTATCGGAACAACCAACAGTGAGGGCGCTACTAGGCAGACGAAGTTGAAAATACAGGGTGAAAAACTAAATCACCAGATAGCTTTTTCGCACTTTGGGTATCATGGATCTTGATGTTCATATTGCCTTTTTTAGGTGTCATGTGTATACCAAGCTCCTTGAGCGGCGTCATTTTGTGGTAGGAATTTAAGAGTTGCACAAAATGCGGGATAGATGGCGCTACGATTTCGAAATGGATCGCCTTCCAAGGCTTCCATTAGCAGAAAAGTGTGCATTAGTGTGCTTAGTTGAAATTTAGTTTCAACTAATTTTGCAAACAGTGGACCATGTTGTACAACAGTGTAATAATTAACATTGCATCTTAACTTTCAACCCTAATGCTTGTATAGACAAAATCAAGATATTTTACACAACTGGAAACCGTTGTTTCTTTATCGTTTCTTGTCAGGTGAAACAGTCCGAGTTAAACTAGAAGCACTGAATTCCGTATTCTATACCGAATTTTTTTTAATTTAGGCATATAATTACAGAACTAAATTAAATTTGACAGGTGATCGAAAGTGCATCTACAGATAGTTATCAATAACTACTGTACCTGTTATTCGGAAACTTTGTTATGATGGACACCATATCACACGGATGGGGTATAGGGGCGAGGAATGACGGGATGAATCAAGTTTTCTAGGAAATATTACACGAAATTAGTAAGCTTATACCTATCATAAATTGCCTTTCATTTAGTGTTAAACTCGAATATTTTGTACAACTAACACATAAAGAAGCCAAAAGGCGAAACGTCAATTTGAATTCGAATTAAACACAAAATTTCGTCGTGAAACATCTCAATTTTTCTTCGAAAAACAATTACAGGGTTGCCACCACATTTGAAAAATCGACTTGCCTGACTTTTGTCCATTTTATTCTTATTTTTGCCTGACTTTTCATACAATTTTGCCTGACTTTGC
>JAQGAO010006223.1:0-12565 GCA_034697705.1 Ommatoiulus sabulosus
CAATGACGCGTTTTTCGGCCATTTTTAAGTATGAAGATTAAACTTCATACTAAAAGTGACCAGTTTGGACACAGCCACAGTGATAATGGCGCTTCATACGAAAATTGGCGGGAATACATGTCCATCGAATAAAGTGAAACTTCTTCGTTTACGCCGAACCCGATTAAAAAGCATTATCGGTTACTGCAAACGAATTTTCGAGTTCCCAAACATTCACACAACGCACAGTATGCACAACGTATCGTTAAAACTACAAGGATTTTTGAGAAAATGCTACGAACGGATTATTTAATTTAAACTATAATTGTGTACTTTGAGAGATTGTCAATTAAAACATAGGACGCAAGGACGTTTACGTTTTTGTAACATTAATAATTCAGTTCTTATTGCTGAAATCACGTTTTCATACTTCTAAGTCTTCTGGTAAATGGTAATACATTAATGTATTACATGTACAGTATACATTGTACTTCGGTTTGAACGAACAACTTTTGCCACCCCTTGGAGTTCGTCTTCACGAGGCTTGACTGTAGTTAAACATTGGAAGAAAAATCTAATCGACGCAACCCAATTTTGATACTAAAATACATAATTAAACTGAAAAGGACAGATAATGCGTAACCGTTGTGAAATAGTAACAAAAAAAAATTGCCTTTTGTGTAATCCTATTTTAACTTCATTTTGTTACAGGTAATATCTCTCTAAACGCCACAGATAGATCTTGGGCTAGTAGGCTACCCCGGCGAAATGATTGTATACTGTATATTTTTAGGCGCCATTTTCTTGCAATATACCCTAGCTGTTACACATACCTTGCATAATCAGATCCTCATCATAGATGCAAACGACTCGAAAAAAACCAACTGTAACCTAGTTCTAATAACAAATAAATCGCAAATATCGTAGATAACCGTACTGTTTATTTCTTCCACAAAGCTATCACTGGAAGATTTAAGATATATTATAAAAAATAATTGTCATTATGATGGTAACTTTGTTAACTAATATAAAATGCATATGACAATTTTATGTCTAGAAATTCACATGCATTGTCTGTCAAAGACAACGTTTCTCATGACATTTTCTTAACTTTTCTCTAGGGAAATAAACAGACGGTCACGGACCACGTTTTCCAGTTTTGACCAAGGTGAGAAAATATG
This sequence comes from Ommatoiulus sabulosus, assembly GCA_034697705.1. Lineage (NCBI taxonomy): Eukaryota > Metazoa > Arthropoda > Diplopoda > Julida > Julidae > Ommatoiulus > Ommatoiulus sabulosus. The sequence goes on from JAQGAO010006223.1 coordinate 1,161, forward strand.
CACACAAAAAAATGCCTCCTCAACTTAATGGATCGCGTATTTGGTTAACAAAAACTGCAATTGCGGAAGCTAGCTTTTCTCATTTTCTCAAGATGGGAATTGCTGCTAACGTCTAAGCCTTAGACGTTAGCATTTTAAAATTATGCCTTAGACTCTAAGGCATAATTTTAAAATGATGACTGTTGCCTGAGAGATTCTACTTACGTTCAGCGATATTGATTTAATGCAAAGATGTACAGTATTTGATGATATTTTAGAAACAATGAGAAGTATAGGCACTGAGTAAGCACAAAACGTACTCGAACTACAAACAACATCCGATGATTAGGAAAGATGAGGATGCATGACTTGAAGAACATCTAGCAAAAGGAAGCTCGATTTTTTTTCTGAATACCAAAGAAAGAACTTTTGAACTGTTTTGTAGCTATAACCAATTATTCTTAGGAAATGCTAATCGTTTCTAAAATTAAGAATTGGAACAGTTCTTCCAATTGAATGGAAATGAAGCATATTCTCGGAAGTTGAATTAATATTAATCATGAAAAGTTACCTACATGTACAAAAATAATTTTAAATTTTCAGATTACAAATTTTTTCAGACGAATTTCATATACTGTACATGTTTATGATCTTTAAAATACTAATTTTTATTTATGTAAGCGACAATACTCATTTCCAGCAATTTGTGAGACTGCCTCACACAATTTAAGCATAATTATATATGTACTTGTATAAGAACTTGAAGACTATAATTATAGCGTTTGCTGAAGTTTTGTCAGATTTTTATTTATTTCATTTCTCTTTTCAGCGTCTCATCTGAATAATTTTGAATGTAGCATAAGTCCACTATATAGTGCGTGCACAGTACTGAAAACATAAATATAAAAAATAAACCTTGATTTTATTTGCATTAATTTGCATGTCTTTGTTTAGTGACATCTTAATTCGCATCGTGCATGCATGCAACTCTTCCGATAACACGTTCTCAATTAATGTCAAATAAGTGTAATTATCAAAAGTTTCCAGGTTACAGTATAAGGATTATAACCTCGAAATTCATTAATTCCCTCGTAGAACAATTAACGAACACATTGAAACACTCCTCTTAAATAAAACATTCCATTTCTAGCACCAATTTAAAGTCTAGGAATGCGTTTGAACATTTTTGACAAAAAACAACCAATTGTTCGCCTTTTTAGGATCGCAGATATTAGTAGATAGCGTTGATGAAAAAGTACATATTCTGATCAAATTTACATTTAATTTTATATCTGGCTTTCGGTCGAATTTCCGACAAACGAAATAAAACTATGTTAGACATTAAAAACAAGGGAACTAAATAAACTAATGAACCTTCCTTTTTCGATACCCAAGTGATTCAATTGACAAAAGGCACAATGGGGTACATACTGTATGATTTTTTTTCTTCTTGAGATTGAAGTTTAAGAAATCGATCCAATTGTCAACTAGGTCATCGGCTAAAATACATACAGTACATATACAGTACATTGTGTATAACTAATCGTAAAGCCCTCAGATAAAATGACACAGCCATGGACTTTAGTTTAAGCTTGCTTGAGCTTTCGAGGTTCAAAGAATATTTGGCATGCTGTCACTGCAGATCAAGTGATAAATACCACTAGGTATCAGGTTAAGCTAGTTCATTTTACGTGGTTAACTAGCTTGACGTCTCGTTTATTTTTTGGTGTTGACTGCTAAAGACAATTACAAATGGCCAATTTATCTAAGAAAAATTCAAATTTATGGGATGAGGAAAGCCCTGAAGTTACGTTAAGGAATAAAGCCAACGATTTAGGACTGGATGTATTTGACGAACCATTTGCCATTGCAATGGACAATGCGGATAAGCTCGGTCAATTTAGAGAAAAATTCGCTTATCCAAAAATGAAGGACATTCCTCTTGGTAAGTAAATAAATTGATTACAACACATTTATACAATAATTAACATTAAAATAAGTCGTCTACTCATGCATCCAATGCTATAGCCTAATACCATATGAGATCAAAACATGTACAATTTGATGCAAATTTAATCTTCTAACCATACTAACAGAGCACATTTACAAACATCACATACACTGCATTTTTTCAGGTTATCGATCTACTGTATAATAACTGTATTTACTACAGTATGTAATGTAATTGTTACTCTATCAATCCTGCTATCATAATAAAATCAAATTTACTGCAGATATGGCAGAATTTCTATGTAACATTATTTGACATTGTATTTACTTAGCTCAATAACTGCACATATTTTAAGTGCTTTTTAATTATATTAATTGTACTTTTTCTGTAGCGTTATTTTCTCTGCACATGCCAACAGTACATCATAAAACGTTGCAAAACGTATTACATGCATTATTTGGCTATTTGCCATTAGGAAATGCAAGAATTTATGAAATGATATTACGGTAATTAAAACTACAGTATGTATTGCAAAATAAGAATTGCTTTTGTGCCAAATATACTGTACATGTAAGTGCATCATTAGATTTTCTCCCAATGACGTCTTTTTAATTTTGTTAATACGTCAACGAAGTCTTTATCATATTCAATACAAATACATTAATAAGTCGACTAAATGACGGAATACAGTATGTACATGTATATCATATTCTCAGTAAATCTATGGTTGTAGTAATGTCGTCTTCGTCATGTCTTTTTGTGAATAAAGGCGAACTAACTTTCTCATGTGGCCCATGGCACAAGGTTAGCGGTCGAAAACGATCGAGTTTTATTTTTTTTCGTGACCATAGGGTAGTCAGACAGAAGGGTTTAGAATCGTAAAAGTACTTTGCCAGTTACTTGAGCAAAAGGAATGCATTAATTGGCGATAACAAATATTTACACCAATTAGCGTGTCGATTTTGCACCAGAGACTTCGCGACGGTCGAAGTCTGTTTCATGAGGCTCCTGTCTACTGTACCCCTATTAATTTATTTTTGACATTAACGTGTATTTGACTATTCGTTATGATTTTAACCAGTGGATATTGCCGTTACATACTGTACATGTATATCGACCGTTACACTACCTCAAGTTTAGTCAAATAAATAAACAACACATAAAAACGTGTTTTATATTCTATGCCAAATTTACAGCAGGGTGATTCTTATACCATCAATTTAAACGTTTTTTCATTTCAGTTGATCAGTCATTGACAAAATCTGATGACGACTGCATTTACTTTTGTGGAAACTCATTAGGTTTGAAACCAAAGTCTGCCGACGATCATATGCAACGTGTGCTACAGGCGTGGGGACAAATGTACGATTTTTCTTTCCTATTTTGGGATTTTGTTGGGAATTATAAATTCCATTTCTGGATTTGTTAGAAATCCGTTTTTTTCTAAATTTACAAATTTACAAGGAATTATTCTTGTAAGTAAGTGTTACAAGGACACGCAACAAGTGTGTATCCTACGCTCAGCATGCTAAAATTCCTCAGAGTTAAAAATGATATCTACACTGGTACAGTATATACAACTATCATTTTCCCCAGGAATAGAGTTCATAATTCCCCACAAAAATAGCGGCGATACTTCAGTAGACCATTTAATAAATGTATTGCGCATTATTTCATTTTAATATTCCTAGGGGAGTCATAAGCCATTTCAAGAGTAGTCTTCCAGCAGCAAGCTGTGATCAGTTTGGTTTGGAAATGACAGAGAAGTTAGTGGGTACGTTGTTTGTATCGTTAAAATTCAATTTTAATCAGTAGCCTAGCATACTGCATTTGTTTGCTGAACATTAACCATAAAATAACATTTTTGCTATTTGTAATCTCCCACAAGGAGCACATCCGAAGGAAGTGGCTCTCATGAATGGATTAACAGTTAATTTGCATTTACTTATGGTAAGTTTCTCAGCTGAAATGGCAATTTGATATATTGTAAGTGATACAATTTCTTGCAAAATTTTCCACAGATATCATTTTACCGACCAACAGCTGAGCGATACAAAATACTCACTGAGGATTGCGCCTTTCCTTCTGACAGAGTAAGTTTCAGGACCATTTTGTTTCACCCTTCAAGTACGTGTGACTTGGTGAACTGTAATTGACATACAATGGCTTAATTGTATGTTAATTGACAAAATCATTTTTTTCAATCAGTATGCGGTCAAATCACAAATCGATTTTCATGGTTACGATCCTAACTCTGCGCTTGTGACCTTAGATCCAAGAACTGTATGTAAAGATCAATTTGTTCAGAGTATCAAGTACATTGGTAACCTACAGTATATACTAATTAAATTCCGAAGGGCGAAAACACATTGCGAACGGCAGATATTTTGGACTACATTGAAAACCATGGTGATTCCATTGCTTTAATTTTGTTCAGTGGGGTTCACTATTACACTGGGCAAAAATTCGACATGGAAGCCATTACAAGAGCCGGGCATTCTAAGGTAGGACTAGCGTACAGTATATAAGTTAATATTCATTATTAGACAAATAAGTTAAAATCAGAAAAACGTACTGTATTTTAAATTTACAGGCCAAGAACAATAATGCTGGACGAGTACTCATCTAATTACTTTACCATAATTTACTTATTTCAGGAGTGTTTGGTTGGTTTTGATCTTGCACATGCCATTGGCAATGTAAAACTTGAATTGCATCAATGGGACGTGGATTTCGCTTGCTGGTGTTCATATAAGGTAATTAATTTGAAACTTGTATAAAAAAAAACATTTTTTAGACAAAATAATACCATGTAGTGATTTGAATAAAAGTTAGCAAGCCAATCATTTTATATTAGTACGTAAACTCTGGTGCTGGTGGTCTTGCTGGTATTTTCGTTCATGGCAAACTTAATGGGAAGAAATTTCCCCAACTTCATGGATGGTGGGGCAACAGAACAAGCAGTCGTTTTGACATGAAGAAGGGTAAGATTATAAAGTATATTTAAATTGGGTAGCATGCTCTTGTTTTAGCATCACTGGTTCACATGTACTGAAATTTTGTTTAATTATTATCAATCCTGTGTAAAGTGTGAATGCATTCTTTCATCATTCATCAGTCAGTTACCAATGTACCAGTACAAAGTAGAAAAGATAATAACCCAGATTTAATATTTTGATTCGTTTTAGACATCGATTTGGCCGAAGGTGCTGCTGGATATAAATTATGCAATCCACCGCCATTTTTAGCCTGCCTAAATTTAGCAAGCTTAGAAGTAAAAGCATCCCGCATTTTGATATGTGCACCATTTCATGTTCAGCGCTACTACAAGTAAACGTTATTTTCCACTTTTCAACTAGATTTTTGCTCAAACGTCAATCGATGAATTAGTTGCCAAACAGTATCTCCTCACGGGTTATTTGGAAGCTATGATAAAACGGAACTGGCCGAAGCCAAAGAGCACTAATTCCATGGAAATTTCATTAAAAATAATCACTCCAAGCGACCCAAATCAGAGAGGAAATCAACTTAGCTTGATGTTTAATTGCAATGCAGAAAACATCAACAAAGAACTGGAACGACGTGGTGCGATTGTAAGTGCACACTTCCTAATTAACCCCTTGCAGAATTTAGATAATGCCACTGCTTAGTGAGTTAACATTTTTGAACCCTCTGTTAATAAACTGGCTTACAAATTGCACTATAAGATACTGAAAAAGCGATTTTTTTTCCCACTCATAATTAGTACCTTTTGTGCGTTTGCTGAGGGAAAAAGTTTCAGAGCAGTGGCACTACTAACCTGCTTGAAGTTGATACTTTCATAATCCATTTTTACTTCATATTTCTTAAAAATTCTAAAATGGTATGAAATGTTAATTTGTTATTTATTTTTCAGTGTGATATCCGTTTGCCTAATATAATTCGAGTTGCCCCAACACCTCTTTACAATTCATTTTACGACGTCTATCGCTTCATTGAAATTTTGAAGGAGGTGGTTCAAATTGGTGCACAACTTAAATAACCTTATAAATTATATTTAGAACACATAAAATTATACTACATTACTTCTTTTTATTTTGCTGCAACACCATATCTTCATATAATTTACAGGCGAGATCCTTAAGCCCATCGTATCCAAACATCCCACATTTTTCTCCAGCTAATCGACATCCAAAAGTTAGCGATGATTTTGGATCACCACCATTGGCCATTGCAAATATTACAGAAGCAATGAATGTATCCCCTGCTCCTAAGGTATCAATCACCTTGGGTGGACAATATGCCTCAACAGAAATGAGGGACCCATCATCCAAATGTGCAGAAACTCCATCTTCACCCCATGGACATATCACTATAGCACTAATCAAAAATAATACAAACATTGCATATGAACTATCTCTAAACTTTTAAAATAAACGTCTATTGTGTTATAAATGGTCGCATTACATACCCATGTTTTAAATCTGTATTAAACTCCCTCACAGCATCCTCCTTACAGGCATATCCCAACGAGAGTGCTAAATCTTTGCTAATGAACAGCACATCGGCAAGATGGGAAAGGGCTTTATAATCGAGTTGTGGTTTTTCTATTTCCAATGAAATTGTAATTGTTTTGTTAGGTGGACAGGATGAATTCCACTCGTTGATATGTTTTAACATCTTGGAGTATTCTGCAGGAGATCTCCCCTGTGAAGTTTTAAATCAGACCTCAAGTGTGGCTCATGATTGATATAGACTTTCTTGATCAAGTAAAGATGTCATTGGGATTAACCTCGAAATGAATCCATTTGTATTTCTCCAATTTCAATTTCTTAAAATCTTCTATGGAAAGTTCAGGTAAGTCCCTTTGCAAATTGAAGATACAAGAAAAATGTACAACATATTCGTATACAGATATTTTTCAACGCCTGATGGCCAGAATCAAAGTTAATTGTCTCGTTATGAACACTGAAACGTTTTTTTTGTTGTGATAATTAACCTTATTCGGGTTCAACACTATACAGTGAATGACTTTTTTTGGAGTAATCACGAGCCAATTGGCATGCATTTCTAAGGATGTGCAAGTCAATAAGCTCAGACAATTACTAAACTGCTTCACAGAATCAGCAAATGTTGTCATAAAAAATTTGAACTTTTACCTCTTTTGATGGAGAATTGTCCTCGAACCATTTTGAGAATTTATAATTACTACAGATGATGGACTGCCACAATTGGGATGATACACACAGTTATCAATGCAGATCCCATGTGACTGTAAATCGTGTTTCAAAAAGCTAGTTGGATGTAAAATATTTCACAATTGTAAATTGTCGTAAAAAGTTCATGAAGGAAGAGGAATATCTTATAATAATAGGAATACATATCATGGTATACCTACATGTTTTTAATTATCAAGAAATAGGCAATAGCTATAACTCTTACCACAATTTTAAAGTTTTCAAATAAACATTTCCATGAATTATTTCCATGAAACCAAACCTGTGTGTATCACTTTTTAAAGATCACTTTCGGCCCTTCAAAATGACCCAGCCCGTATAAAATATTTTAGCAACATACTTGGCAAGAAAAGCCTCTTCATCAAAATCTGAAGAATAATTTAATGTAGCTAACAATTCACAAGGAGCATTTAAAAAGGCCAGTACAGTACAGTTGTTTGAAGCATTACCGCCACGTTGCCATTTCTGGGAAATGGTCCTGCAAAAATAAATCACTATAGAAACTTTGGGATCCATTAATTGCTAGTGATACATTAATTATAAATCAATATGCGGTGCAAAAGCTTAGGAAACATAATGAAGCTCAGACATTTTTACATGCAAAGAAAGATTGAAAACAAGTTTAGGACAAAATGGTGTGCCGACAAGCCAAAAAAAAAAAGATTTTGGAACATGCACTATATATTCAATGGAGAGTGAAAATTTGGGCCGCATAACTAGTTTGCATAGTATGTTTTTAAACTCTGGTTATCGGTTATGAACTTCTGATAATGCATGACGCCCATAGCTTTACCTAGAATCCGTGTCCTCTAATGGGAATTCCTTGACCAGCACCAGCAAATCAGCGCATAGTAGACCGACGCACAAAATCTTCCGTTCATCTTCAGAAGACATACTATCAGGATCAAGGCAAAGCCTCACCACGTCTATGATTTCAAAGTCCCACCAGCACTTGAATAGTATCAACAACAGTATAAAGTGGTTCAACACACATGCACATGTGACATCTGCGCTGATGTTGATGAAGATTCCGTGATGCCAAACTGCCGAGCCTTACTTTCCCGAAAGCGCTGTTAAAGTTACAGGGTGGCCACAAAATAGCGAGTTTGTAGATTTTCACAATTTTGTGCGCTAGGCCTAGGGGACATTCCAAAAGGACGTCCGCAAAATGTACCCAACATTGGACTCCCCCCTACCCCCTGATTGCATTGTGTCCGGTCAATCAGGACCGAAACTTTAAAAAGAAATTGCATTCGGAAAATTTTAAGTTTTCAAATTTGTACTCGGAAAACGTAAATTTTGTACTCTGAAAAGGTTGAGAAGTTTTCCAATTTGTCCTCAAAATCTGTTTGAAATTTTGCAAAATTCTCCCCGAAAACTGTTGAAAATTTTACAAATCTCTACTCGAAAATCGTTGAAAATGTTGCAAATTTGTCCTTGGAGAAAACATGGACATTTTTGCAAATTTGTCCTCGGGAAAACATGGACAAATTTGTAAAGATGTCATTGGAAAAGGTTGAAAATTGTACAAGTTTATGCTAGAAAAAAATGAAAATTTTGCAAATTTGTACTGGGAAGATTTGAAAGTTAGCAAATGGACCCTGAGCTTTAAAGTACTCTGACTATTCCAGGTTTTCCAGGACTGGGGATAACCTGTTTACTGACTTTTGCAATTAATAACTCAAATTTATTTACTCACTCAATTTCCCTTTTATTTTGGAAACTGATTTTATTTGGCATTTTTCTTTTTTTTCAAGTGGACGTCCGAGTTGGTCTTCAAGCACAAAATTTGTAAGATTTTCAACAGTTTCCGAGAAGAATTTTGCAAAATTTTCAACAGATTCTGAGGACAATTTGGCAAAATTCTTAAACCTTGCAGAGTACAAAATGTACCGGTACGTTAAAATTTTCCGAATGCAATTTCTTTTTAAAGTTTCGGACACCCGAATGGGGGGAGGCCAGGCTCTGTTTGACCGGACACAATGCGCGGACAGGGAGTAGGGGGAGTCCAATTTTGTGTAAATTTTGCGGACGTCCTTTTTGAATGGCCCCAAAACAGATTTGCATCACATTCATTTTTTCAAGATATTAATTTAATATGTAGATACATGTATATTTTTAATTTGTTATACGGCATATATACTGTATATGTTAAAACTGTACTGCTTTAATTACTATAGCAACAGTTCTTGTAGTTGCTTACACAGCAAGGATGACAATGGACACAAAATAAGACATGTTGTTAGAAACGCACATGGCACCCTGGTGGAAGCACCGTTCCGCCTGCGCTTTCCAGACTGAGGTGGAATAAAGGTGCTTTGGGGGCTTGTTGTGGAATTTTCACGTGACTTGCAGTGATCTGAGTTGATCCCTATACACGCTGCGTAAGCTAGGGCATGGGGGATGTAATTCTGTTCTTGTACGCCTCGGAACAGATGCGCCATTGGACCACGAGCAAACACAACCACATCCTCGCCACCATGAGTGTCAAATTCCATGGGAACGACCACTTGAGGGGTAAATTTTTTGTCTTCTGCGAATGTTAAAATCAGTTTCTTATAGATAAGGGGCTAGGAAGAATCCTGTTATCGGAGAAAATTGAAAAATGTATATTATAATCAAAAAGTGCTTACCTGTATCCACATTCGTCAAATTGGCTCTGGTAACACTCTGAATGTGTTTATAACCAACTCCATTTGTATACATAAGGGTCGTGTAGGGCATTTTGTCAACATTAGAAATCCCTGCAATTCCTGAATGCGCAAAAATGTAATTGTCAGCACGTATGTCCAAACAAGGCACTGTACAAACAACTATTTTCGTGCTCTTTCGCCAAAACAACATATTTGAGCCTTTACTGTCATGGCCTCGCGTGCAACTCGCAGCACTGCAAATTCATCGATAAGTTTTTTGAAAGATCACGATTGAATTTACGTTTTAATTTGTTTACTGTTTTGTCTTCTAGGACCTAACCTAAGATAGTTGTTCCCCGTTTTGGATAACCGTTAATAGTCATGGGGTGCGAGTGGTCAGCCGTGACAATTATCAGAGTATCGTCTTCACTGGTCAGATCAACGGCAACTTTGACAGCTTTGTCCATTGCCACAGTTTCTTCCAATGAATGCCGAATTAGACCTTCATGATGAGCTTGATCTATGCGTCCTCCTACGGTGCATTCATTAGACAAAAAAATATTTTGAAAACCTATCCTCACTGTTCAATTAGAAAAGGTTACGCATAAACTTGCCTTCTATAAACAGGAAATAACCTGTACTGCTTCGCCGAAGTCTTCGAATGGCCTTTTCAGTCATTTCTGCAATGCTCGGTTCTGCGTCCACAGTCGTATTGCCGCGATTACTGTCATAAGACATGTGACCGTAGTTGAAAAGTCCTGCGGATTAATTTCCATATATAATTTCAGTGACTTATTCATAAAAAGTACAAATACAAAGTTTGCCCAGAAAATAAAATAGATGGGGCTCTTTCTACATGGCACTCAACGGATGGCGCCATCAACAGTAATGGCTTTTCCCATTTGGATATGTCAATTCATATGCCTCGCATTTCCTCATATTTCTTTTCCTGGATGTAAAAACTGGTTTTTTTTACAATGCAATGTCGTACCCATTACGAAATCTTCCTGACTTGGATCCCAGTCGTCGAAGGCCTTTTTGTTGGGCATATATCTGTAGGTGGCGTTGCGGGATTTCTTGTGGTATTTCCATTCTTCAATTAAATCTCTGCCATCGTTCCGTATGCCGGCCCTTTTCTCCTTGATGTCTATTTGCTCTTTAGGGATGAAATAACCGCGTCCTCCTCCCATGATCACCTAAAATGGATATTTTCGAGGCGGTTCCAGCGATTCATCCGTAAAAATAGCAAATTGCGTGTTTTACAGCACAAGATGGTGACAGCACTGGAGCTATCTCACGCTTCTTGGGTACCATCTTGGTATCCGTGCGAACCAACTTCTGCATACATGTACTACAGAACGCAAGAAAATGCTATCTATGGAAATGTAAGTATTACATGATGAAGCAGAATAGATGTACTCTATCGCAGCTTGTTTGCAATGATTGACTATATGCAGCGTATAGAGATACCCAGCGTGCATTACTTTAACGTTCTTCCCTACCTATGTTGTGTGCTGCATATATGTCGTAAATTGACATAGGTTGAAACTACAAAGAATGCTTATTTTCGACGTGATTATTATCAGCGTGATGGCCAGTGTGCTTAGTGGCGCCACTGCATGCATT
>JAQGAO010006224.1:0-12564 GCA_034697705.1 Ommatoiulus sabulosus
CGCAAAAAAAGTCACGTGATAAGGTTGCCCTGGCATGCTCGTTACTCTACCCTAGTGGGCCCAACCGAATTCGCCAACAGTATTCGAATCGACTAGTGCATTATGGGAAGGGCGATTCATAAATATTCGTCCGTATTGACGTAGGGTTTAGGGCCGAGGGCAATCCAACAATTCCAGGAACGACGTAATCGAGCGTTAATCATTGTAATTGTTTATTTTTCAGACATGTTTATGAAAGATGACAAAACGACGTGTTTTGATGTCGTTGGCGTTGCTGTCGGTTGTGTCGTTTTCCTCATGGCTCAATTGATCCTTTTAGTCGCATATATTTGGGTCTGGCAAAGGAGAAGAAGAAACAGGAAGCAAGTTGATTGCAAAAACAATATTCATGGAAGGGAGTCCATATATGCCAATTTTCATCATTCGTGATATACCTCGTGACACTTTGCGACCGGAATACAGAAAGGAATGCGTCTTCATTAAGACTGATATGGTCATAAATTATTCAGTTTTTTGCGACTTTTACGACTATGTTGTTGAATGTTTTATTTGTAAAATTGGGAGGTTATAATGTCGGTTGCATAGGTTTTCCGCAACAGATCATTAGCCTATTATAATCATTCAAATACCAGTCTCAGTCTGGTCACATTGTTTTCACTTCCTGTTTTTCGGAAGTACCACCGGTGTTTTTCGGCGGCTACGAAGGAGGCGCATGTGCTGTTTCCATGCGTATCCTTGGCAGCCATATTGGTTTCGAAATAACAGGAAGTGAGATCGTGGTCGAGGCCAATGTTGTCAAAATGCAACATACTGGTATACTTTTACTTCAATTTTATGAATTGAAATAATCTGTAAATAAAATGTTTATATCAACTGCGAAGACCTTTGCTGTGAGCAAATTGCAGCATTTTATAGGTCAAATGAAAAAAACCAAAAACCCGAAATTATACTTGCGTAAAACTGCACTGTTCTGTATAATGAATGATATCTGGGGTTGGAAAAATGGGGTATTATTGGTGGGGTATGCTTAGACTAGCGTACAGTTGGGAAATAGTTGCTTTTTGAATTTTAAACCGAACCATACAGTCCTTAATAAGTAAAAAATGAAGAAAAAAAAATGTTTTTGTACCTTACCATACTTGCTTCCTCTAATGAATGCACGTACGGAGTTCTGCTTGAAAACAATCAAATTAATTGATTCGATTACGTAGAACGTGCAAAATGATGTTTCCAGTTCTTATCCGTTTATAGGTCTGCTTTTCTCCAATTAATTGCTCTCTTGGGTGCTTTTAAAACGCTTTAATTGGCCGCGCTAAATCTGGTCCTCTTAATCTCCCTTAATTTTAATTATTTATTGCGTGCTTTATTTATACTTTAAATCGTGGTTGTTTTCCCGAAATCTAAAATGCATTCGAGAAAACATCGATGTTGAAGTTAACTAATACTTGCGCGTTTATTTATTGCTTTATTTATATGCTTTCGCCGCTTTTACATCTGCCAACTTTGCACGATATATTTAATTCTTCTTTAAAAGCCATATCTGACACGTTTCTTTGTAAAATAAAGGGGATGATAAAGTGAATCTATTTATACTGTATCTGTGAAAGACAAAACTGAGAATGAAACGTTGATCGATCTTCCTGCAACCTGTTTCTAACGAGAGATGTTACTAATGGAACTTATGCAGATTTTGTCATTGTCTATATCAAAAATTACCCTACATCAATTTCTTTTACTGATTCTGACGTAAGACTGCATAAGGTACATTGCGTTGTTACACAAAAATATGAAAACAATATATTGGAATAATTTCTAGCTTTTCGATCAGAAATCAAAAATATGGAGAAAGGGAATTAAACGTTAATCTAATCATGTTATTTTTGTATTTTTGTATCGTTTTTTTAAATGTTGAGAAAGAGCTTTGCGTTATTTTTTAAAGTTATCTCAGGAAATTTCAAACTGCGGATATTTCCTTCATCATCTCCTTAAATGTATGCTTGTTGGGTTGATTTTGAATTTCAATCAATGAATTGTTAACTCGTGTTCCTACAGAATATGATTTGAAGGAAGTTTTCAAATGTAAAACATGAAGATTACTTTTCATAAACTATTATTGCAATTGAAGTGGTCTCATCTTTCTATATGTCGTAAACATCACGATTCAAATTTTTAAAAGCAGATTCCAACTGAATGAAATAAATTATGCGGATACCTGAATCAGCTAAATCCAGAACCTAACTTACCATCTATGCCGGAACTTGTGAAGAACGTCACTAGATGGCACCTCTATAAACGAAGCACATTTAATCGGAAATCAAAGCGCCATTACGTCACATAACTTGCCAAATACGTTAGAAAAGTGCTATGAGCAAACTTTAGAATTATACATGTTTGATGAACTGGAACTACAAAATGTTGGTATTACGTGATAACTGTAGCCTACCTTTTTATTTTCGAGAAAATAAAGATGGTAGCGGGATAAATACAACTCTCAACCCTGCAGTGAAAATAAAACCAAAAACAACGAATGTATAACATTATTACAACAAAATAGAAACGAGGTGCCCCACAAGCATAAAATCGTAACAATTCAGTAATTTTGAAATAAAAATGCTAAACGAATTATCGATTTACTGATATTATGTAATGCAAAACAGATATCAGTGTGATAAATCTATCAATAAGATTTACGTTTCGTCCATGTAAATAACAGAATCGATGCAGGGAGCTTAAATAAACACTTTCTCATAGAAGTAAGCATTTAAATGAATGGTTTAAATGCAGTATGTATAATTTATGGTAAATAATACGATTCCCTATTTAAAATGGATTGTTCCTTATCATTAATACAATACTTTCTAGTCTAACATGATATAAAATGAATACATCGTATATATATATTTTACAAAGCTGGTTTTCCTCTTCATTTCTGGCTATAAATACCGTGCAAACTATATGCGTGTTGCACCATTCAAGCTTATAAGTAAGTGGTAAATAGCACGTATTCGGCACAAAATATATTTTTCGTTTTTTTTTTGTGTTTTTTTACTTTCATTTTATGCTTGTTGTAATTTCTAATTCTACGTTCTTTGCAATAGAGAATAAAAAGCCAATAAATAGATTTGCTTGCAATATGTTCGGGTGTAGATGTGATGGAGGGAATGGCTGCTTCAGAGTGCATTTTACTCGACAACAACGCATAACTGCTGGTGCAAATTTCTAATACGGAGGAATTTACATGCCAACAATTAATCTATAACGCCGCGACATCGTCATTCCATTCCAAAACAACTAATATTACATCTTAAATGCGCTTTACAAAATAGGCGATAATCGCGTTCAGAAATTCAACATGTCCGACACACTGATAGAATGAGCCGTGTGCACATGTGCTTTCATCTGCAGCAACATTTTAGCACGGCAGAGTCCCGTTTGAAATTTATTTCTGTAGAAAGTGGGTCATGTTTTTTCATACAAAAGTGGCCGTTCGTATTGTTCCATTCTATAGATATGGGAGAATGCTTTTTTATAGGAGGCTTATGTTATTTGCTAAATTACACCATGGGCGATGGTGAAAGCAGCTAAATTGAACGAAAATAAATGTACAATAATCACTAAGTAATGCAATTTATTGTACAAGTTGTATCATATATCTCTTAGTAATTTTTTTGTCGATTTGAACATCTAGTACAGTATATAAAGCTGGAGAAAATTAATTGAAATTGTTCATAATTTATGTGTTAAGTTTTAATTCATCGTTCATGAGGTAATTTAGCTTCAAACTGTTTATTTCATGTTTAAACATTTGCCTCTCAGATGTTCTCGGATAAAGAACAACAAATGGATTCTTTAAAAAGTGCGTAATACATTATACTGTATAGTCTAGAACAATTGTAGGCGCAATCATCTAACCTATTTGACTTATATACATTTACATACTTTTTTTGTTTTTAAATTTAAAAACGGGTTAAATGTTGGCCTATAATACAGGGCAGATTAATATATGGTAAAACATTCGCAAGTATGCAATAAATTAACCAGTGAGCCAATAACCAAAAAAAACTAATTGACATGGCAATTACATATTGTAAGAATTGTATGCAGAAAATGTATTTGCAAATTTGTAGGAAATGTTTACAGGCAGGAAACGTACTGTTTTTTCTATTGCGGAGTTTCTTCTGACGCAGGGGGAAATGGGAATTATGCGAAAAACTTTGATTTAACAATTTGCTACCTTTGTTAGCTTTCCTAATAACTGCACGTAATTTGGTTAATTCGTTGTATACGCGTGAAAATTTAACCACATTTTCTTCAATTGTCCTTTCTTAATGTACATTATGTCCTAACAAAGCTACGTGCATGCGATCGTATGTTTTTAACGTGAAATTTTTTTATATATTATAAAATGCAAAATGACCAACCTTTTAGGTCGTTTTTGGTCATTTGCCTATAATAAGATAACTTGAGCTAGTATTTATTGCCTTAATCCTCACTCGTACCCTTATTTGGTAGTAAAAAAGTGAATTCCAAAGTGGGACTTTATACAGATAAACAACACAATCGTCGTAAGGGCGTGCATGCAGGAGTACTATTCATGAAACAGGAAAAGAATTAAATCAAAAATATGCGGTACATTGTTCAGACAGCTGTACTGTACTTTACAGACGATTTTAGGGGTCGTGCTTAAACGACGTTCCATAAAAATAGGTGAAATGGGCCCCAAAAATCCATAACTTTACTGTATACTGCATGTATATTTCTGGCAACAATATTAAAACAAGATCTGACTATATTTCAACGTTGGGTTAATAATTAATAATGGATTGTGGAATTTTGAACAAAGATTGATATAGATTGTTTGGTAGTTCTTTTGTGATAGAAGTCTATTTTTGGATGTTTTGCTGGCGTACGCCGTTTATTCATGGCCCCTAATTATTGTAGCCCTATCGTTGCCCAAGCAACGTCATCTCAGTAAGTACGTCCCCAGGTCAGATTGCTTGCCATCGATAGTTAAAACGAAATCACCTATAAATTTATTATTATTTTTTTTTTGGAATTTTCCTCTAAAAATTTGGCTTTCTTCAGCATCAACGATACGCTTCCAGGTATTGAAATAGTGATGAAAACAATACTTGGGAAGGTACTCAATGGAATACGACAGCTGAACAACCAAACTGACGTTTTTACCGTCAGACAGTGTACAAATTAAATTGAAGCTGCATTTGTTGGGTTGGTAACCAATAATACTGCGTTGAATATTAAGTTTAAAAAGAAAACAACAGATTCCATCGAGCAATTCGTCATTTGCCTAATCAGGTTCCCGCAAATGGAATTCACAACTCCACCTTCGGAACAGAGAGCTCGTAAAGGAGCCAATGAAACGCTCGTGACTCTGCTAAGTTCGTAAATAGCCAATGAGGAGTGAGTGCGGTCTAAAGAACCGGTATATCCGCGAGAGGGTCTGATTAGACAAATGGATAATTCGTGTGAAAACGTGACATGACTGCAAATCCCCTCTGGATAAATAACAGATCGGGCACTGTACACGCGCATCTACAGTAATGTAATTCACCTTTTCATTTATATTAAAGCATCACTGCGGGTAAATTCAAGTCAAGGAAGAAATATACTGTATTTTTAACTGTTAAGAAAACGCGAGTTTCGCGCAAAACGCACGAGTTTCAAAGGGTTTTTAAGCTGACGGTTATAATTGAGTATATAAATTTGCATATTCCGATAGTTGAGGCAATAATCTGGAGCGAGGAGGGAATCGTTATGGACAATTTTTTTGCAACACAAGATATACCCTACCGTATAAATATTTATAAGCAATAACATTTATGGCGCATAGGGCTGCTTCTGAGGTCATATTACCTTGCAAATAATTATAAGATCATAAGCCACATTATTTTCGTTTCATATCATACTAGTGCCGCTATCTTTATAAGTCTGTTTTTAATGATTCCTTTCCTATTCGACATCATCACCAAAGCATCCAGAATCATGAAGATAATTGTTTCCACTAAATCCATAACTTTTACTTATGTTAAAGAGTATCCATACCGATACCGGCGCTAGAAGAAAATATGAATCATTACTGTATTATCAGGAAGTGCAGAATCAGTGTAGTGGAAAACTCAAGAGCCCAGAAGCTTGTGGCATACTCAATTAGGAAGAAACTTCCAGAAAAAAACATAATTATCATTAATTACATCGGTTTGACATATGGTTTGCCCTGCTATACAGGGTGAGTCCTTTAGAACGCCCACTTTGAACTGAATTAATTTAAATTGATAAGTGAAATAGATAGTCAGCTTGTTAGTTGAGTTAAAATATTCTTGATATGGATTGGCAAAGCTACCACATAAGGCTGTAAGTAACAATTACAACCGAGTTATTATTTGCATCTATTGAATTGATATGAATTTCCTACTAATAATACCATTGCATGTAATGGTAAACAGAAAAAAAGTGGGGAAACTTAAAGGTTCACTCTGAATCTCAATTGATTTCGGGCACACTACTTTTATCCTTACTAAAGCAAACACGCTAGGCAAAATAATTTCGACAACGAACTAATGCGTTTTTAGAATAAAATTATAATTTAGCATTTTAATGTAGGATATATTCACTGAAATTAACCCATTCGCTTAACGTGCTGGATTCCTTCCTATGTGAATTCAAAGAATGAGCTTTATGATACCGTCTCAATGATAGATAACGTTCGAATAACGTGGCCTATGTGAAGAAACAATTTCTCACGTGTGAAGGTAAAATTTAACAAAATTATGTCATTTAAAAATTATTTAACAGTTGGGTGAAGAAAGCTTAAAACGTTAAATGCGGCAGGACTTGATTTGTTTATGAAAATGGAGGCACTTTCTTGCAGCCAGGTTAAGCCAAAAAAAGCGATCGAAACATAAATTGCTCAACTCAGTTCAAATTTCTGATGAAATGTGTTGAAATGAGATGCGTCGGTGAGTGTTTATGGTGAGTGGTGAGGGCGCCTATATAACTAGGATAATATTTAGTAACCACTATAACGACGTCATTGGCAGGAATGAATTAAGCCCTAGAAGAATTACTAGAAAAGAAATGAAATAAAATTGGAAAGGATCTAACAGGGAATGCCCCCTGCTGGGCGTCGTGGTATGCACTTCCACTTCGGCCAACTTAAACAGGGACAGAAAGATGTCCTTTTTCACATGAGGATCGTTGGCGTTAATTCGATCGGTCAGATTCTTCAATAGTGGATAACACAGCTCCTAGAACAAAAACAACGAAAACTTTAGCAATTGCTCTTTTCTAATTTCATCCCACGCTATGGAATTAAGCGTGCATAGTAATTAATCCATTACCGATTTGGTGAAACATTTTACTGAACATCATACGAGATTTTTCCCTGAAATATCAAGGCAACCACTTGAGATAAAAACTGTACGAAAGCTAATTCTTTTGAAGCATCGAGTGGAAACAATCTGCAATATTTATGTTCTGCGCACATTACATTCGCTACCAGTAAAACGTTTTTCAAATAGAAATCTACTGGATCGCAGTAAATTATAAATAATACTTCGACATCAATAAGTTATACGGCTGATCCTGATTCTAAAAAGATAAGTGGAAAAGTGCGTGGGAATGTTTTTATATAAAGTTGATTGAGGCTAGCCTCCAACTTATCCGTTTTGGCCTATTTTTTAGATCCAGCATTTCCAAATCAATGAAGTACAGAATGCCCCAGCATTAGTTTTGCAACACCGAGCAGTACGAAGATGCGTTTTAATCCAGGTTAAATGTTACGCTCGGAATGAGATGGAATTAAATGTAAGCGCTGGATATGCATTTTCCTTCTTTCGAAACGCTCAGTATATATTATGAACTTTAGGAAACGTGGTTGCATATGATACGAACCATTTGCAATGATCAACTCGCCAGATAAGACGTTACGGTCTAGAAATTTTATGCGAAAATTAGGAAATGCGACTTTAAGGTCTGCAGAAGGCATCTTCGGTCGATTTTAAAACTCATATTCATACCTATACAGTCATGCAAATTCACGTTTCTGGGTAATTTCCTGGATATTGTCAAATGCAGCAGCTATCTTTCTAGCTAGGTAGCATTCTTCCTTCAGCCTTGAAAATCCCGTTTTAATTTACTCCTTGAGACTACATATATTTTATGTATGGAAATTTTATTAAGTCGAGAACTTCATTTCAGCTCCCCGAGGCAATGCGCCAGTCCATTACACGCAGTACTGTTCCGCACGTTTTACTCGTCAGCAGATTTTCTGCTAAGTTGGCAGGGGGAAGGATAATTGCAATCGGCCACTTTTTACCAATGGAATTAAGCTAAGAATACCGATGGAGTTGCCTGACGATTCCGTTCGATGGCAGCACATTATGTTAGCCACACTTTAGAAAATTGCTTGTATACAGGGTTATTACAAAATAATCATCGGGTTTGAAAAATATATACAGTACAAAGTGTTGCAGATATAATATTAATTGACACAAGAAAAGAAAGGGAAAAAGTCCGAATTTAAAATGCACCCTTGCAAACTTTGCTTTAAACGCCCAAGTGGCGCAGCACGAACCAACCCAGTATTCAAAATGGCGACTATGCAGCAGAAAGCGTTTTGTGTGCTTGAGTATGCGAGCTGCTGTGAACAGCAGTGATGGGGACACACTTCAGCTTTTATGGGCCGAACTGGACTATCGTATAGACGTGTGTCGTGTGACACGAGGATCTCACACTGAACATTCGGGATGGTATGGTTGAAAACTTGGATATTTGCACTTTCTCTTCATGTGTCATTTACAATTGTACATGTATCTGTAATACTTTCCAAACTATATCTTTTTAAAACCCGATGGTTCTTTTGTAATAACCTAGCTATACTTCTATTCTATCCGACGCAATAAACTACCTCAACGATCACAATATTTTAGCACAAAATGCTAGTTACATTGTGCTAGTTTCTGGGAACATGAAATATATTCATTTATTAATCAGTTGCATCAACCATGCTGCTCGATTTCAAAATTTTCTTAGTGATTTAATTCGTTTTCGAAGATGGAATTGGGGGGGAGGGGTGAGGGAGAAATATTGATTTCAAAAATACAAGATTTTTAAATAAACTTCTTAAAAAATATCACTTGTAAAGCAGAAATACAGGGTATATCATGTATATCAGGGTATACGCATCTGTCATGAAATATCATTCCAAATCATTAGTTTTATAACTAACTTACAGCTCATCGTTCAGCCATTGAACAATACCGAGCACTTTCTTTATCTAGGTGTAGTGTGATGATAACAAGAGAGGCTTAATTAGACAAACTTCAATTATTGTTGTCAGCAATTTAAATTTTGTTTAAACTGTCTATTGTTTCTATTTAATAGCGAAGTCGATGTGTGAGAATACAGACAAGTATGTGCATGTTAGCACAAATATCAGCGTATGCTTTATATTAAACAAATGCTTACGTGCATATTTATTAAAATATTTATGAAAATCTTAGTATAAATATTTATAAGAATCTTATGTGCTTCAGTTTTACAGCGATGTTATCAAATCAATGAAATACGTAGTACATTTGAGATCATCTTAATATCTGGGGAAATTACAATCTCACTACCAAATGGAAATTCTTCGGATAACGTTAGTAAGCAAAGTTAACCCACGCATATTCCTAAATCAGGTTAAGATAATGAAACTTTTTAATCTTATTTTGCTCTTTTTACGATTTTATAAATGCATACTTTATATGCATTAGAAATATTAGGGGTACACGTGCGTTTATCTTGACAAATACACGTCTTCATAATGAACTGTACATTTGTATGAATGATAGTAAAGCATACCTTTTCTTTATTCACTATATTTTCCGTTATAGTGTTATTCTCTCGCTCGAAATTAAATTCTTCCAAGTAAGCCTGCATTATAATATTTTCTCCTATCCGTGCAATTTGGTTTAATTTGCAACTTCCCTGCAAAAAAATGATAAAAAACATGGCTATTGTTAAGTCATTTTGGTAAAACTGAAATGAACCATATAGTTGGTAATTTCGCTTACGTTTTCGTCTCTATTTTCTTCCATGATCTCTTGAATTCTTTTTAAGGAATCTTCAATTTGCCGCTGAGTAAATGGGCTAAGCATACGCACATCCAATTCACTAAAGCCCAGGAACAAAAACACACCTACAAATAAATAGTTTTTAGATGTAAAATACAGTGCTTTAAAGAGCTTTCTTTTACAAGCAATGTCCATTTTCTATACCTGGACGCAAGTTATACAATTGACGTGAAGGCTTCAAGCAGATGAAATTTCCAGAATAACAAATGCATCGTCCTCTGTAAGCCTGATACGCTGGAGCCGCATGACCTTGAAGTAACCAAAATAGTACGAGCGTATTTCAATACCTACATTGTATTTGTGGCTATAAGTTTTACATTTTATTGAACATTACAACTATTGATATTGTATAGAATCTTGTAAAATTGCTTCATTCAACTTTTTCTGAACCTAAACTAGACCAAAATCTGATTTCAATATCGACTTTTCAGAAAAAACCCATTTCAATGAGAGTTTTACATAGAAATTTTCAATCATTGCCAGCCTTTTTCGGAACTACAAAATGTCACGAGCTTGAAATAAATTTTATCATTTCCATGGTAAAGGTTGGTTTTATCAAACCTGAAACAAACAACTCATGTCTCATTTTGGAGACAATACACGTATACTAATTACCAAAGGAATTTTCAGAAATGACTGTTGATATATTTACGAGGTTCTCTCCAAAAGAAATGCACCACATTTATTTATGAATTCAAATTTTATTCTACATACTTAATATTTCTACAGTATATCGATGCATCTTTTAGCTACAAAATGTCGCTTCTCCGAATAATCTCCATCCCTTTCAACAGCCATACGCCACCTCGGAACTAGGGCCTGTATGCCTGAGTGCTAAAACTCTGGATCAGCGCTCCTGAGCAACTATTTAGCAGCCGTCTCATAGCCCTTAACTTTGTTCCCTGAAGGATCTCCTTCAGTTTACCTAAGAGATGGTAATCGGTGGGTGCCAAATCAGGGCTATAAGGTGGGTGTGGCAACTATGTCCACTCGAGTTTTGCTGATCTCCACCTCGGCTTGCAGTTGCCGACTGACATGTGACCAGGCATTGTCGTGCAACAGCAAGACATCCTACTTCTGTTAATGTGGTGGGCCATGTTCAAACAATTAAGCTAAACTGCGATCGACTATGTTTTCACCATACGCCTTTTTCAATCTCTTGTGAATGTTTCTCACTGTCTCATTCCCAAAAGCAGGAAATCTATAATAACACATTGCTTTTGACGAACATCAAGCACATCGGCCATCTTGAAGGAGAACTATGAAGAATATGAAAAATAAAAATTGAATTCGTAAAAAAATTAATGTGATGCATTTCTTTTGGAGTGATCCTCGTACGATAATTGCAGTATAGTATATACGGTATATATTTCTATAAGGTACAGCTTCTATACCTATTTCTCTTTGATAATTGTACTCTGTGGTCATCATGTAAATTTGTTAAATGATAAAACGGATAAAATGCAAGTCTATTTTTCAGTTATTGTATGCTTAATATCCACTTTGTATTTATAAAAATCCACTTCGCAGGATATACATATTGCTTTTGAAACTCTAACTTTCTAAAACAATTGCATAAGTATATACATGTTTTCCAGGATTCATAAAATATTCAGACAATTTTAGTGAAATTGTTCTGTAAATGGTCTTGTTTCGCTTTCTTAACCACTCTGTAACGGCCATTCAGCCTTCCCATTGTATGACTTGCTAGATGCACTTACTGTAAACGGCAAAAGACGTGTGACAAGGAAGTTTTTCGTCGCAGGGTAATACTTTGCATACTAATTCCCCTTTGAGGTCGCACATGCAAATGGAAGAACAATCGGGTTCCTCTTTATGGTACACCTATATCAATGAAAAATTATAAAGTCGAGTAAAAAAGGTATTAATAATACGAATCCTAATTCAAATTCAAGAAAAGTTAACCATACTTACCCTTATTCCAGTTCCGTAACGGATTTTTAAAGCCACCGAGTACTTTCCAGGTAACATGCAATATTCTAGAACATAAACAATGGATTAAGTTTAGTATACTTTTGGACCGATTAAACCGAGCTCTACATGTATATAAATGAAATTACCATTGACGAAAAAATAACTAATTTACGAACAGAATAAATTGACCAAATTTGAAATTTTATCAGAAAATTAAACTTGAATAATGTACTGAATTTCAGATATGATTAAATCATAAACATTTTGTAAGTATTCAGGAACATGTATTACGTATAAGTCGTATAAGTCGATAGCTACCCAAATTCATCATACACAAATAAATACAGTATCCCTCAGGGCCGGTTGCACCAACCGAGGTAAAAACCTGGGGTTTACTAACCTTGGGTTAAAATTTACCTCCAGGTTAACCTCCGGGTTAAATGTTTGCGTTGCACCAATTAACTCTCGATGAAATAGCCCCAGGGTTATGAAA
>JAQGAO010006225.1:0-12564 GCA_034697705.1 Ommatoiulus sabulosus
AAACGAGCAAACTGTAGTACGTTGTTCCTATAAGTTGATTTTTTGACGTGCATGGACAGAATGTTCCCGTAAGAGACAAATTTGGTAAAACGTTCCTGAAGTAAGTTGCTTCGGTGTGGACAGAATGTTTCATTGTTTACATAAGTCTATGTCCAGAAACAAGTGGCAACAATTAGCAACATGAAGTTTCTCTTATGTTTCCTCCATCGTGGACATGTAGCTCTACAGCTAGCTTTCAGGTATTTTCACGACAAGTTGTTTCTACGTGACAGCTTTATGACATAAATGAGGGACACCCATCATCTTCCGTGACGAGGAAAGGAGTTTTCTGAAAATATTCAAATTTCGGGGTCGCCTTAATCGCCATTATTTTTTCGGCCCATGCAGAGGTGCACCTCTCTAATTAGGGATTCATCTTAGCCGAGAGCAACCGTCATTTCTCACCTTCGGTGCTACGCGATGGCCGAGGGGGCAAACATGTGGGCGACAAAAACTTGTGAGAAAAGTAACATTTTTACGACGACATTCTCGAAAAAGTGAAAACGAGATTAAGCGCGTTGATTGTGGAGCGTTGCGTGTGGGGGACATTAACGACTGGGTCATTAGACCTGTCCCCTCCCATCGTGCAATAGCATTGTTTTTTCGCCGATTATTAGACCGTGGGGCACACCTACGCCACCCTGAACACACCTTTTCACGAGGGATGAGCCACGTAACGTCCAATTTCACGCTTCTGCTCTGAAAACTCACGATTTTCTCCAGGGGGTGGCTGTGCAGTTGGCGCCCAAACTGGCATCATCGCTGCTTCTCAACCGATGCAAAGTAGCACCCTTTATAACGAATTACTACCCCGAGGACATAACGTACTTTTAAAGATCTATCCAAACAGTTACTGTACACTTTTAAAATAAAAATGTTATATTGGAACCCCATTAAGATCTCGCTTAATACGAATTTTTGATAGTACGAACTCATTTCCAGTCCCCGTCCTGTAGGGTATGGACGAACGATTTTAATTTCTTCGTTTAAGACGAGTTCAGAATTCAGATATTACAAATTTTCGGCTAAAAATAATCGGATATAACAAGTTCCCGATCATTCGCGTTATGTTCGTAAAAACGAACTTTAGACAATGTGAAAAAAGGTAATATACGTTATCAGTTACGGCCGGGGAATTCCCCGATAGCGCTGCAGCGGAAAGTAACATCCTGTAGAGACTTACTACCGAGATAATTACATGTATACATATACTGCTGTACAGGAGTTGCAGCACCATCCCATTCGTATACGTGTGTAAAATGTCATCCGAACTTCGATGAAACTTTTGTTCTTATTGTTGAAGTCGTATTTTGTCGGATTTCTGATAATACGAACAAATTTTGACGTCCCTTGAGATTCATCTTAACGAGGTTAGATCGTAGCTGTAAATCATCGCAGAAATCCAGAAATAATACACGTGAAAACACTGGGAATGAACACGTTGAACGTTGCTTATAGACGATTTGCGATTTAAGAGTTGGTAATGATTAATTAAACTATTTACAGTAAGTAAGTTCGGAGAATTAATCAATGGGTAAAGACGAGTCTTTAGGCGTTGTAAAATAACATTCCTTTTACAGTATACCTACAGCCAATAGTTATAAACTGATTCAAAGTGTGATTAAATTCGTTGAACGAATAAATAACTTAGGGTCATTTTTTTGGGAAAATGAATAAAACATCAATTAAACCTAGACTGGGTGCAAAAACCATGTTCTTGGAATTTTATGAGGGGGTGAGTGAATCCTGCCCATTTGTCACATCACTGCTATACTAAGTATTCTAAAGTTTCGTGAGAGTACTGTCAATTATAGAAAGTTTACTTCTGAAGGAACGAGGGTGGGTGGTTGGGCGTGGTCATCGTAGTATTTTGAAGCCGGTCGTTACGTCATAGTGACGCATCGTTGGTACTGTAGATCATATTATACAACCCACATTAAAATCTAAAGAATCGTGAATGAAGTGTTGCGTTAAAAGATGTTTTCATTTCTTTTTTTGAAAAGAAAAAATGCTTAGCAAATATTGTTCATTTTCTTTTCAGGGTGCTAATGGTCAGTGGTCCGCTCGTCCAATGTGGACGCTCGAGGTCGGGCGGTACCTTCAGCGCCATCTACTTTTCAAAGGGCACGACGAAACGTCCTCGTTGTGTTTAAGGGAACCTTGCTGGATAGAATCTCAGAAACATTGCCTCGACAAGCCCTGAAAAATCCCGAGAATTCCATTCGACATTTTAGGTAACTTCACCATCGGAAATATCGGAAAAAAAAACATTAAAAAAAAAAACCATAGTGGTATCGTTCAATTCTGTTTAAGAGCAACATGGAGTCCAGGATTAGTTTGGAATACATCGTGGAAAATTCAGATTACACTGAAAAGTTGGCATCAGGTAAGACCGATATTTGTTTGAGCTATAGAAAATTTGTAAATTCTAATGTCTATAGACTAGTACATACCAAAGATATATTGCTACGAAACAGCGTTTCCGCAAATTTCTTCAAAATGGCTAACGCAATTTATTTTGGAAACAAATATGGCGAAATATTTTTGTTGCGAAACACTGTTTCATGGCATGTTTACGAAACGTTTCTGCAGCAGATGTGCAGAATCATATTTCGTCAATATTTTTCAAGAAACTGAAACAGAAACATTTGTTCGCGACAAATATAACGTCGGTCTGTACTAAGCTTAAGATACACGTAATATCACGATGCATTTACAGAATGCGAGGAATTATGGTAAGAACACACTGAATGCTTACTTCCGACGGGCATCTTTCAGCTTCTTTTTCATCTTCTTGTTTCCAGCTTTGGGGTGCACAATGAATGCCGATATCAGCGTGATTACAGCGTGTGCTTGGTGGCGCCACTGCATGCGTTATGCTAGATGAAACATTACGCGTAAAACCTTCCACATGCGCATTAGCATCTCATGATGAATGCAAGACACGTTTATGTACCGTGTACATAGGCGGCATGTAATCGATGGCTACACTTTTGACCAATAGTGATGTGTCTTACAAATCTGCTTTCAGATCAACGCTTCTTGTAAGCTCAGCCATGCTCGGCTTAGCTTTCTTTGTGTGCGGCATGCCGCATTCTTATCCCGATTGGTGGCGCTAGTGTACGCCGAGGGTTAAGCGCCTGCAATACGCATTCAGTGTGTTCTCACCCTTAGTCCTTAATTTTTTTTTTTTTTTTTTTTTTTTGAAAATGGAAAAATTTAATCGAAGTGTTCAATCGAAAAAGGTAGCCTATTGACCAGGCAATAAGGAGTGATCGAGAAGAGTATACTGTACAATCGCTTCTTGTTTTCGAGATGATTTAAACCAGCTTAATTAAATAACGAAAGCATCCAATTTTATGAAATTAGCAGACAATAAAATAGTTAGATTTCAAGGTTTTTTCTAGAACAATGTAGGTCGAGGGAATGACTGACTATAGCGATTGAAGTGTCTCGAAGGCCTGATGTAGCGCTGAGAATGCTTTTTGAATTTGGTTGGAAGGCCTATATTGATTACCTTTGATCCGGTTAACGCGCGTGTAATAAGTGCGGTTTGCCAACTGAAATGAGTGCGACATATTACCGAGCACGTTTTCCACGTGACACGACCTTTACCCAGTGTACCAAATACTCGGAAAATAGCTTATTGCGAGGAGACGATGGAATGAGCCAGCGATGACGTCAGAAAAATATGGAGGCCGTCCGTGAAAACGGGCGGCTCATCTCAAGAGTCGACCATGACTGCCGTCTAAGCGTACAACTATACAAGGTGAGGCATAAGTCTGTAAAGTCTTGTTGCACCTGCAATAAGCAACCTGTGTGTTCCTACCCGGCCATATGTACCACTCATATTACAATTCGATTCCATCTCATCACGTTCAGTCCATAAATTATAGGCCTATGTTTGTTTGTTGTTTGATCCGAAAACAAACTTATGCCACCTTGTAGTTGTACGCAGAGTGGTAAGCGCCTGCAATAAGCATTCAATGTTTATTGTCCAGAAACTGGTAAACTGGAGTATAGGCTGCTGTCCTTGCAAGTTGCTTTTTTCTGCGTGGACAGAATGTTCCAGCAAGTGGGAACTTTGGTAAAATGTTTCTAAAATAAGTCGCTTCGGTGTGGACGGAATGTTCCAGTATGTTTGCATAAGTTTTTTTTCCAGAAACAAATGCCAACAATTAGCCACAAAGTGTTCCTCTATGTTACCTCGTGTTGAAAAAGCCAATGGTTGAGTAAACACTCATCAACGTCGGCAGTCGATATGGCGGTCAACGACAGTCATTTCCCCTTCAACAACAACAACCAGGAGTCAGTCCCTCTTTAGAATTACCTTATGTCGTTTTGTACCTACCGTCTTGTCACACTCGATATATTTTTTTGGTAATGGCAAAGGTGAGGGGATTAAGGGTGATAAAAAAAGCCGCATTTCGGCATTTTTTTTCTGTAAGCACTAGGCAAAACATTTATTTATAAGACAGTGATAAATGTAATTGCAGAGGAGTGATTTCGCCTTCACACCCCCTTATCCCTAATCAAAAGACCCAGAAGGCTGTTTCAGGGGAGTTGTTTGGATTATCTTCGTGCTTAATGGAGAGGTGAGTCCGGGTTGACACTCACTCCAGGTGTGCCGAATTATGATCGCTTCCATTTTAGAGATAAGCTGTTTTTGTGGGGTTTTTCCCCCGGCCCTCCGACGCTCCAAAGTGTATTAACTAGTTTTATAGAATTGTTTGATTTCAAAGTCCTTGAAGAATCTTCCGAGTCCTTCAACTTGGTCAAATCGAAGTTAAACTGCGTATCAAATGTTTCACAAACTTCCGACGTCTCGTTCAGGCCCTATAAGAATTCGTTAAAAGCGAAAATTTCGTAAATTTTCAATATCCGGCGGACAAATACTTTATGCATCCGCATATGTTTAGCACCGTGATGTATTATTTATTATATAGTAGAATATCAAGAAGATAGGTCGCACGGTGAGGTTATTTTGAAAGTCTAAGGGGAATTCCCGTCCTCCTCCTTGTTCAGGTCCTCCTTCCCCCAGTCAAGTACAGTAAATATTTCGCTATTGTTGCCGGTCCCATGCCCGGGTAAATGGGAAGGGTTGGGCGGATGAGTGGCGATGCGCGGCCTGTTACGAAATCCGACAACACGATTGATATCTGCTGTCGTAGCATCGTCGGCTTCGGTATTGGTTAGACACCAACGCGTAGGGTGGAGTGCCAATGGTCGTCCTACAACCCACTTCCGGTCATTTGAAAATTTCGGATGGACGACTAGCTAGCAGTGATCTTATACAGAAACTGTTCTCATGTGGCGGCGAGAGTTCCATAATTTGGACAAAAAAGAAATGGGATTAGTTCCTTTCTAGCAATACTTGAAATCTCAGATTTTCTGATTTTACATGTATTTCGAACAAGAAATAAAACTTGTCAGTTGTCAGTGCATCGTAACAAAAAACATCAATTCAAATTTCATCGAGATATTATTATGCCATTTTGCTAAGGGCAGTCAGCTCTCGGAAAATACAATTGTTATTTAATATTTACGAGACTCGTCGGCCGTCCAGCTGGAGCGGGGCACCGCAGGACACCCCGGGCCTCATCAGCCTAACCTCGTCCCCTTTTTTCCCATTGTTATCGCGACCATCCGATGCAATTGCAATTTGAAAAAGAAAAAAAAAAAACAGCAGCAGCAGACCCCGCAAAGATGGCGACGGAATTCGTAAACACGCGGTCGCAGCGCCGTTGCGTAAGGGGTGGGACCCAGCCCTCTTCCAAAAAAGCGCGATTGACCCCTTTCGGCACAATTTCGCGTAAGTTTGGCAAAACTTTGAAAAAACACGCTCGTTGCCGCAGCCTGTGCTCATGGCCTAAATATCTCCTACATTTTTATGGCATTTAACACCCACCCACTAAATGGCAAATACACACCAGCGCCGAAATGGTCCGACCAAATTCTATTTTTAACCAAACATGGTGGCGGCGGCCATCTTGGAAAACAAGATTAAGTAATAGCATTAGCTCATGTCCAGTCACGTCACCCCTGGACACTGTCTTTTCATCCCCTTTTCGAATTAATGACCGGCTACCGTGCGGGCATCGAATTGCAAAATTTACGAGAGTTTTTCAACGACTTACTCTAGCGGTTTCTTCTTGTTTTCGGCTAAATCACGTCCGAATTTGTGTGGGTTTGGACAACGCCGAATGGATTTCATTCAATAAAACATGAAGAGAGAGGGATGGTGGCTCGAGAGGTCGTAACAGTTAGCTAAGGCAGTCAATGTTCACGTATTAAGAATGGTATTAAGAACTGCACAGATGGCAACGTACATGTATACTTCAGCGATGCATTTTTTTCCCAATTCATATAGAAGTTCAAAGGACGTGGAAATTTATTCTTTTAAACCGTAGTTCGTACTATAGGAAGTCAAAAAACCACGATTTCAATAATACTGAACTTACATCGAAGTTTGGATGAGATACACCCCAAGTGAATGAATGGGAAGATGCTAAACTTTTATCGTCGTTATAACGTACTGGGTTTTTGTTTTTATTTTTATTTTTATTTAACAGTGTCTAAATATCATTTTTAATGTTCGGGAACTCGAAATACATGTACATATATACGAATTCGGAATTCATTTTACAGCAAGAAATTAACATAATTCGTCCATAGCCTATAGGACGGGGACTGGAAATGAGTTCATACTAACAGAAATTCTTATAGCGCGAGTTCTTCTTAATGAGATTCCACTGATGAAATGAAAACATGTTATTATTATTGCCCTTGGCCATTTTAATTATTTAAGGGAAACGTTATATTAAACTAAAAAATTAGATCTAAAAACACATTGTATTACACGTATTGGATTTAGGATCGCGTTAATTGTACGTATTGAACTCTAAGGTGCGAGCCCAATGAATGCTTACTTTCGACGTGCTTCTTTGAGTTCAGTTTCGTTCGTGCTTGTTCTCAGCTTCTTTTCTCCAGCTCTGGGGCGCGCACGATCAACGCTGATATTAGCGTGATGGTCAGTGTGCTTAGTGGCGCCACTGCATGCGTCGTGCTATATAGGTGAAACATTCCGCGTAAAACCTTGCACATGCGCATTAGCATCTCATAATGAGCGCAGGACACGTTTTTACGGTACATATGTGCATGGCTATACATTTTTGACCAATAATGATCTGTGTGCCACTCTGCGTCTTAAAAATCTGCTTTCGGATTTCCAAAAAAGAATGTTACAAACATTATTGAAAGCTCATAAGCGCTTCTTGTAAGCTCAGCCTGTCTCGGCTAAGCTTTCTTTGTGTGCGCCCTCATTTAAAACGCATGCCGCATTCTTATCCCGCTTGGTGGCGCTAGTTTACGCCGAGTGGTAAGCGCCAGCAATAAGCATTCTTTGTGCTCGCACCCTAACATTGAAGCTCAAAGGACTGGAAAATTTGTTCTTTTAAACCGAAGTTCGTATTATCAGAAGTCAGAAAAAAAAAACACTCAAACTCAAGCACGTAAAAAAAAAAACCACGAAAACATCAAAAATTTCATAGCTTAAAAGGAGACTCGTCTTTAGTACAGTGTATAATCTAAACATGAAGAGGTATTCTCGGAAAACGCAGCGCGGACTTTCTGGAAATAATTTCCCAATAAGATGAAATAAGAGCGAACACGATCTAGGCCTTGGCGTTATGTAAATTCGTCGGTTATGAAAACATGAAATGTTTGGAGCGGCACCCCATTGTAATATCTAGTATTATTCATTTGGCTCCGTGTTTTTAGAGTGCTATTTTAGCCTCCCGCGAGTTTCAGGGCTAAAAATCTGCCTTCGTATCAATACTAAAAACTACGATATTTATCGGCCTACTTGCGTGCGTCACGTTCAGGGGGTCGAGGTTATATTTAGCATCGGAACAACGCGCCCATTGGACGTACGACGCGTCGTGGCATCCAAACGCTCGATTTCAATTGCATTTTACGCGTGTTTAGCTTATGTGTCAAACCCCAATATGGCGGCCATCTTGTTCGCCCTTTCGTTATTTTCCACCATAATGTTAATGAGCGCTATTGCTATATACTCTTTCGGAATTGCAACACGATGTACATTATAGTCGTGCCCATAAAAAATTTACTCCTCCCGGCCCCGTAAATAATTATATTTCGTACTGAAATCAAAGGTTTATTGGACGCCATGATGTAACACCTATCGAGGGAGAATGGAAGTCATTACATTGAAATCTACAAGTATTCTATCTATTCAAACACGTGTTCGTACATGTAAGAGCGTGTGATAAGAATGGGCGTAATGAATCTACTCCCATTTTACCTAATTCTTATACAGTGCATGGAACCTCATAAAGAAGAACTTGCTTTATACGAGTTTCTCATAGTACGAACTCATTTCCAGTCCCCGTCCAATGGACGCATAATGTTACATGTAATTTCTTCGTTTGAGACGAACTCCAAATTCGGATATTGCAAATTATCGCTTAAAACGAATGAATTTTCGAGGTTCCTAGCATTCGCGCTATTAAAACTAACTATCTTATGAAAAAATGAAGAAATTCAATATGAAGAATTAAGGTACAGTATACGTTATAACGGGGAATTCACCGATAAAAGTCGCAGCACCTTCCATTACGTGCATGCATGGGTATACCTTAATTTCATCGAAAGTTCGATAAAACTTACGTGCAAGTTATTATTTAAGCGATTTAAGTGATTGCTCGGAAATTAGATCGAATGAATCATCTGACAATCTTTAATCATCGGTTAATCCGATGAATCACTTCTAAGGTTAATTAAGAATAGAGAGATTATAGCGATCGTGATGTTTGCTTAAGATTATCTGTTTTTGTTTCCTTTTTTGAGATATACATGTACATGTACTGTATATATGTACAATTGTATGAGTAATGTTCAGTATCTAGCGGGAAATACCATATTGTGGAAATACCTGCAGTCAATTATTAGCAAGTTGGATGATGTCACTCCACATCGAAATTCAAGGCGCTTGAAAATAAATGTAATGATACATTTTGTTACTGAGCATATTGACTTTTGTTAACACCTTATCATCAGAGTTATGCTCAATGTCCTTTATGCCAAAAATAGCATCGTAGACTTGTATTTGCTCGCGTGACGTCATCTTGGCTTTGAAAGGTAATTCGGTTATAGAATAAAACAGTGACGCTATCCTGAGGGGCGATACGCCTAAATTATCCACCCTGGGCGTTTTCTCTTCCAGTATATGCAAACCTTTTTTATCAAATTGTCATCGTGTAAACCGGTAGTAGATGCGGTGCTGAGGTCGTGACCTTGAATCGCGTGTCCTTGACGACCTTGCCGATAACAATAAACAGCTGCCGATTGTTTTATGACTTCGGTTATCATCCGATTCATTTGCATTCCAAAAAAATTGAATTTCGGTGATAAATATGGGCAATAAATATACCGAACACACACGCTAGAGGACGCTCAGCCTATTTATCTTCAGGCTTCGGATTAATAATAAAACTCGAATCATGTTGAACGGAATTACGAAATAAAAATATCATCTCAGTGGTTCAAATTTCTAACTGCAGTTTGTTGTAAAAAAGGGAAATTTGGATTCAAAAATGTTCGCAACATTTATATTTTCTTCGTCGTTCATTTTCAAACTTAAGATTGCGAAAATGTATTATTAACATTAACATGTATTTTTTAAAACAATAAACATTGATGGAACGCTATTTCTCCCCCTATTGAAAAATAGATGCATAAAATATAAAACAATACATGCAAATAATGTACAAATAATATGTAACATATGTAGGCCTATATATCTTTAAAATATATACAAATATTTTCAGTTTGAAAAATAATTATAAATTTGTATACATTTTATATATTTGTAAAATATACATGTATAACAAAATACATAACATGAAATTTACAGGTCAAAAATTAGACATTTTATGTTTTATGTATAATTCATGTATTTCTTTTACAAAAAATAAGTTCTCTTAAACATGGGTGTCAAGTTCGATTTTGAATTTTTTTTTAGAAATAAGTATTTATTATCTGAATTCACTGCATGTCTAAACACTTATCCTAAACACGATGGAATTGAGATGGATGGAGAAACCGCACATCTTTTGCTGTCGAAACAAGCCGCCAGGTGGAGGGGCGATCGGTAACTGATGCGGATAACCTTTGCGCATTTTAATGGTACATGTATAAACTTAACTCTCCCAGCAATGTTAAAATCTTATTTCATATTACAAAGAATGCGGTTGATGTTATTTTAAAAGAAAAAGCAAGAGTGCATGCCTCTAGAACAGCGCCTTTAAAATACAATATATTTTCCAAATTCCACGAAAAAGTTGGAAACTTCGTCGAAATTACGAAGAAAATAAAAACAAAAATTTCCCCCTATAGGGGGAAACAAGTCGCGTGTAGTTGATTTCTAAATTTCGATTTATCATCTTGAATTTGGGGTTTATGAGCCTCTTAAAATATTTTTACGGATCTTTGGTAATGACTTTCAAATCGCCATAAGCATCGTAGTTGCAAAAGTTACGTTATAATTACTGGCGTTAGTCATTGTTGACCTATAGCTGCGTAACCGTTTCTAATTCGATTACAATAAAAGCAGTTTAATGGCTAATAATCATAACGGCACACGTCTGATTTTTTTTCTACGTCCACTCGGTGGGCCAGTCTATAAATAATCGGCCGTTTAATAAACTGGTACGAGTCATTGTCAGTGCTTAAATCTCTCGTAGTTCAGCCACACGACACTGTCACGATTTTCGTGTAATATAACGAAGAGAAAATAAAAGTAGATCATAAAAAATCGCTTTATATTTGATTCATCATCATCTGCAAATTTCGTTTTCATTGCTCAGTCAGTGAGGTTGAGTGCCTCCACTAAATCCACCTATAGCCTATAGACCTGATTTCGTGGCTCAGTTTTCGAGGCGCCTGTCTGACAAACAGGCCATTAGGTTAAAACTGAACGCCGAACAGCTATTACCTACGTATTACCGAACTATTACCCCCGCTAGACGCAGATGCACGGCCTACGATTATTGTGGGTGTACGTACTAATAAGTGCTAATAGATCTAACGAACCTATACTGTATACTGTATGTGCGTGTATTTATGAAACAGTTGAACCTCAATTCCTTATTGCACAACATATCTCTCATATAACAAACGATTATACAGTTGAAAGCCGTTAAGACGAATTAATCTTGAGGGACGTCAAAATTTCCTTTCCCCCTTCCCCCGATTAAACAGTTGTTCGTATTTTCGGAAGTCAGACAAAACGTGACTTCAACGATCAGAACTAAAGTTTCATCGAAGTTTGGAAGAAAAAATACTGCAACTTTTATCGGAGGAATTCCCGTTACAACGTATACCGGGACAAAATACCCGACTTTGGAATTCGTGACGTAATTATGGTACGGATTTGGTCGATGTAAATAGAGCATTAGGAAGGCTGCGCGTATCGCTGAACAAATAAATATAATTTTTAAATAAAAATAGATAACATTGGTTTAATAAGTATCAATTTGGGTAACATAAAATATGATACCTCAAAGTTTACCATGCATGCATGCGGTGAAGTCAATAAGCCGCAGCGTCTTGCCACGCATTTTAATATTTTAGTAACTCAAGCGCGCAATTATGCTTTCGATAAAAACTGAAAATGTTTCCATGCGTGCGTGACATGAAAGTCAGCTGATAGATCGATCATTTTCATTAATTTAAGTGCATTTTTAATGATAACAACAACATATAAAAACACCAAAATATTAATATGGGTCAATTTATAAGACACGCGCCACCTTGATCTCCGTTATTTTCTTACTGAATTTTGCGCATCGGCCTAATTTAATACACTATTATTATACACAAGAACCAAAAAACCTGCCGTTGTTTTAAACATTCGTAAACACTATTTGAGATGAATTAAATATATAGTTTTCGGAAATTAATTGAAATTCAACGCTGTGAATGGTACAACGCGTGCTTCGTTGAGTGATGTCAGCGTTCATAATCATTGACTTAGATTAGAAACTATACAGTATTTACTATAGAAAAACTCGCTAGTACAAGTACACTTGAACCTCGTTAAGACGAATCTCGAGGGACGTCAAAGTTCGAATTATCAGAATCCAAACAAAACATGATTTCAACAATAAGAACTAAAGTTTCATCGAAGTTGGATGAAATCCTACCATGATCGTATATGAATGGGAAGGTATAGCGCAACTTTTATAGGGAAATTTCACGATGAAATTCACCCTGCATAAAGTTCATTTCAACGTAAACAGCGAGGATGTTCGGGCAACTCGAAAATTCATTCATTTTAGCCGAATATTTGTAATATCCGAATTCGGAAATCGTCTTAAACGAAGAAAATAAATTTGCCCATACCCTATATAGGACGGAAGTAGTATAGGAAAAGCCATTTCTGGCTCATTTCACCCCAAGTATAACTCACCACGCACATGTTCCACTATCTTGTGCCGTGCATGG
>JAQGAO010006226.1:0-12563 GCA_034697705.1 Ommatoiulus sabulosus
ATTGTCCACGTTTTCCGTGTACAAATTTTCAAAATTCTCTAGGTTTTCCGAATACAAATTTTCCACATTTTCCGAGGTCAAAATTGCAAAATTTCACATTTTTTTCTGAGCACAAAACTGCAAAATTTCCCACTTAAAAATTTTCAAAATTGTCGTTTATAAATTTTAAGCAATAATTTCCAGTGTCAATTTGGGAAAATTTGTCCATTTTTCACATTGTCATTGGTGAGGAAATTTTTTTTTAAAAACCTGGAAAAGTCAGGGAAGTTTCAAATGAAATTTCTGGGGAAACCCTGTATAGGGGAAAATTGATGGACGACCCCTGTCCGGGATAAGCGTAAGGTGCTGAGGGTGGTCCGTCATCACTTTTATGCTCCTGTTTTCAATAAGTTTTTGTTTTTGTCGCCTTGATTATTTTTTCTCGAAAATCGTACGATTTTTAACGAAATTTTTTTTTTTTTGTTTCTAAAAAATTCTCGCACGTTTTAACGAATTTCGTGTAATTTTGTTTTACGAAATTGAACTTTTCTTTAATTTTACGGAAAATTTTTTTTTTGTTTTTACCAAATTTCGTTGACGTTCATTTCAAATTTTCTTTATGTTCTCTTTAGGTTCTCGCGTTTTCACAACATTTTCTAGACTATAGTGTTACTGAAATTTCTTTCAATTTCACGATATTTTCTTCAATTTTTCGTAAATTCGTGAAATTTCCTTATAATTTCATGAAAGGTACGTCCTTCAATTTCACGGAATGTCCTTAAATTTTACGAAATTTCCTTCAGTTTCACGCAATGTCTTTTAAATTCATGAAATGTCCTTAAATTTTACGAAATTTCCTTCAATTTCACGAATTATTCCTTTGATTTCACGAAATGTTCTTCATTTTTAATAAATTTTCTATAATTTCGTGAAAGTACACACTTTAATTTCACGAGATGTCCTTTATTTTCACGAAATTTCCTTCAATTTCTCGAAATTTTCTTTAATTTGATGAGATTTCCTTCATGAAATGTTCTTTGATTTTACGAAATCAAATCTCCTTCTAATTTTACGAAATTTCCTTCAACTCGCTTACCAGTAATCCTATATATAAAGCAGCCCATTCCGCTGGAGAGTCCTCCATAAATTCCGCCATTTTCCCCACGTTGCTCGAGATCGATCTTAAGATTCGAGTGCTAACAGCTTTTGAGCTGCATGCCTCGAGCTCTTTTTTAAGTCGAGCACTAAATAAAAGCCTCCTTTAAGTCCCATTATCATTAATTCGGTAAATGGTTTAGAAAAAAGGCCCAGAGGCACTCGCGCCATTTAAGAATTCAGGTATTTTTTAATTTATTTTTTTAAAATTCCTTCCCTTTTCTCCTCCTCCCCCTCACCTTGTTTTCTTGGCCCGTCGTACCTCGGGGCGAGTGCATGCATGCGCTTGACCCTTTGCTAGTTGTCCTCCGCTAGATGGAGCCCACCCCCTATAGGGCAGTTAGGGACAAGTGGAGTAATTTGGGTAAAAAGTTTTCAAAATGCACCCTATATTTTTGTTAAAAATTTCAAATTTGGGCTATATTTTTGTTACAAATTTCAAACTTGAGGTATGTTTTGTTACAAATATCAAATTTGAGCTATATTTTTGTTACGAATATCAAATTTGAGCTATATTTTTGATAAGAATTTCAAACTAATGCTATATTTTTGTTACAAATCTCAAACTTGTGCTATATTTTTGTTTCAAATGTCAATTTGGGCTATATTTTTGTTTAAATTTCATACTTGTGCTGTATTTTTGTAAAAAATTTCAAATTTGTATCATATTTTTGTTAAAATTTCAAATTTGTGCAATATTTTCGTTCAAAATATCAAATTTGTATTATATTTTTGTTATAAATTTCAAACTTGTGCTATATTTTCGTTCAAAATTTCAAGTTTGTGCTATATTTTCTTTACAAATTTCAAATTTGAGTTATATTTTCGTTCAAAATCTCAAATTTGTTATATTTTTGTTAAAAAATTTCAAACTTGTGCTATATTTTTGTTAAAAATTTCAAATTTGTGCTATATTTTCGTTATAAATTTTAAATTTGGGCTATATTTTTGTTAGAAATTTCAAATTTGTGCTATATTTTTTTGTTAAAATTTCAAATATGAAATTTTCTTTTATATTTTCTCCAGTTAAAATATAAAGTGGTTGGCTCTCAACTTTCGTTTCACTCCACGCGCGGTGAATTAATGGTATTGTGGGAGGGGTGAACATTATGCCCTCGTCCACGCCCCCCTCTTAAACTAATTTGCATATTGGGCGCAATTTGGGCGAGTGTGACCGCGGTCACGCCCCCTCCCCCCTTATACAGCAGGCGCATGCGTTTTGTTTCTTCTCTTAATTGATGATAAACGTCGTCCATTACGGTGTCTAGACCGGTTTTCGTGAGGGGTCATGACCCCCTACACGGGTGTGCGAGACGATTAGCCCTGCCCAGTGATGGCCGCTAGGGGGCGCTTCTGATGATGGTAACTACCTCCTAACTACAATCCGCATTCGTCCAGTCATCGTCCCGGGGATTTTATTCTATTTGGGAGTGAGTGTCTTTATACTGGTTGGGATGAGTGTCTTTATACTGGTTGGGATGAGTGTCTTTATATTGGTTGGGATGAGTATTTTTCTCAGTGGGTATACCCACTGATAGGATTAGGATTTTATCATGGTTGGAATGATTTTATACTGCCGGGAATGAGAATTTTAATGCTGGTTGGGATGACGTTAGGGGCAGTATTATGCCAGTTAGGATGACGCTTTTCTTACCAATCTTGTATAACTTAATTATCCACATTTAACGAAATTGTTTGCATCGGGGAGCAATCAGACTCTGGTTAGGATGACATCAGCCAGTTAGGATGGAGTTAGGATTTACTATGCTGGTTTGTGTGGTATATGCCGGTTAGGATGGTATAGTTTTGTGCCGGTTATGGCGGTTAGGACGACGATGTTGTTTGCCACCTACCTTATATAGTTAGGATGACGATTTTATGCCGGTTAGGATGGCTGATATCAACTAATTAGGATAATGATTTTCGCCGTTTAGGATGACTTAATTATAGTTAAAAATGACAATTTTACGCCGGTTCAAATGGCAAATTTATGCCAGTTAGGATGAATCCTAAGGATGCCGGTTCAGGATTGTGGTTTTATACCGGTTAGGATGGCCGATTTCAACTAATTAGGATAATGATTTTACGCCGTCTAGGATGACTAAATTATAGTTAAAAATGACAATTTACGCTACTTTATGCCAGTTAGGATGAATTAATCTGTCTAGAATGCACGTGTGGATCGGTTAGGATGACGTATACGATATTTTGTCGGTTAGGATATATGCGTGTTGTATCGAATATAAAAAACTAGTTGGTGGAGTAACGCCATCTTTGAATTGAATTTTAATTAAATGGAGCGTGACTTTAAGTCGTATATTTTCGCAACTCAAGCAGCTCGAGTACGATTCGCTTCATCTCCAAAATGCTCCCCCTTTTTTCAAATAATTTATTCTTTTTCTAGACTATATTTTTATTATTATTACATGTATATTCTTTTTTCGGAGTGAAATTCAAATCCCGTTGCATTTTCTTTTTTTAAAGTTGATTTATGAGAAGTTTAGGGTCATTGTGTGGACCAATATGGAACCGGAAGCCAGCGAATTAGGCTTAACGACTCACGTTTCATCGACTGCGAACATTTGCTAATTTAGACTGAGTTGGGAAAAAAAGAAAACCTCAAATTGAAATTAAGGAGTTAAAGGGCTTTCAACTTAAATCCCCCCCCCCCTTAATTCGGACATGTTTTTTTTTTTAATTTTTTATTTAAATTTCTCGATTATTGTATACATGTAACGAGCTTTGATTTTCGACGGAAGCGCCACCTGTTTCGAAGACTAGTGAAATTAAAAGAAAATTTTAATCGAGTGATATGTATGCATGCCAGAAAATAATGACACATTTCAAAAATCTTGAATTTTCGGTTTTAGATGGTTTTAAGTTTAAGGTGAAATGAGCGAAATGATTTCGTAAAAACGACACATTTTTTGGTGTATAATTTAGTAAAAATGACACATCGTTGGCTAATAATTTCGTAGAAACGACACATCTTTAGATTGCAATTTCGCAAAAACGTCACATCTTTGGCTTAAAATTTCGTAAAAACAACACATGTCTTTAGCTTGCAATTTCGTAAAATCGACACATCTTTGGCCTATAATTTCGTAAAAACGATGCATCTTTGTCTTTAAATGTTTTCGTAAAAATGACACATCTTTGACTCGTAATTCCGTAGAAACGACACATCTTTGGCTCATGATTTCGTAAAAACGACACATCTTCAGCTTGTAATTTCGTTAAAATGACACATCTTTAGCTTGCAATTTCGTAAAAACGGTGATCCTTGTCTTTAAATGTTTTCGTAAAAATGACACTTCTTTGGCTCATAATTTCGTAGAAAAGACTCATCTTTGGCTCGTAATTTCGTAAAAATGACACATCTATCATAATTTTGTAAAAACGGCACATCTATATATGGAATTTCGTGAAAAATACACATCTTTGACCTATAATTTCGTAAAAACGACACATCCGTTGCGAGCTAAATGCAAGGCAGTATATTTTCACTTTATAATGTAGATTATCACGCGTTTAAACTTAATTTTGTGCGAAATGAAATATCTCGAGTTATGTCATTTCCGAAGGATTGGATTGGATCGGATTGAATTGTAGCTTGTTGGGGCGCGCCATGATTTCAGGTTTTGAAATGACCATAGACACGTTTGACATCATTGATTTTTAAAGATTTTTGTTGTTGTTAAAAAATGACACCTGGCGCCACCTACATCGTAATTTGATCAAACAACGTTTTTATTTTTTTAAAGTTTTTCGAAAATCAAACTTTCAAGATGGCGACGAAAGCGAACAAAAACAACAACAACAAACAAATGGCGCGTGGCGATAATAGAATGACTTACGTCACGTAAAACGAGACGTCACATGACGACATACGACGTGTTGAGTCACGCGAAAATTACACGGTCTGAAATCCAATGCAGGGCGTATAACGACCGAGCGGTGGCGCCACCTGTCCCGGCTTCCGGCACTGTATAGCATATATGAGATCAGCCAGGCACCAGTGCGTAGGTGGCGCCACCTATATCCTCCTCAATGGCGTCAATACTCGATATATAATTTCAGGTTTATAAATGAAATATTTTCTATATATTATCGTATAAATATAACTTAAATTTTAGTTTTAATTGGGGTCTTCTGACAGGAGCTTTAAGAATCGCGCTATTGGAACAAATTTGCAAAATTTCCCACGTATTCCGAGTACAAATTTGCAAATTTACCACGTTTACCGAGTACAAATTTGCAAAATTTCACATGTTTTCAGAGGATAAATATCGAACATTTTCCGAATACAAAATTGTCAAATTTTCCACATTTTTTTCATGCAAATTATTTTAAATTTTTTAAATTTTCAAAATTGTCATCAATGTCAATTTTGCAAAATATGTCAGTTTTTGTCATTGTCATTTGTCAGGGAAATTTTTTTAAAACCTGGAAAAGTCAGGGAATTTGAAAGTGAAATTTATGGGGGAGCCCTGTGATTGGTTTAAAATTTCGCTCGATGTTAATCGCTGTTCTTGAACCAAAGAATGTTTTCCTTTCGTACGCACGTGATCGAAAGAGCGATTCGTAAAATTTTCTGCCCGAGTATATACCCCTAATTCGAAGAAATCTTGGAAAATCTTAAAATATACGAAATTCATGATCGAAAATTACGGAAATTATGGAAAATATTTGATTTTTTTAAAACCTAAAACCTTTAAAAAATTGGAAAAAAAAACACACCGTGGACATCGGGGTTTAGACTTCT
Organism: Ommatoiulus sabulosus; assembly: GCA_034697705.1. Taxonomy (NCBI): domain Eukaryota; kingdom Metazoa; phylum Arthropoda; class Diplopoda; order Julida; family Julidae; genus Ommatoiulus; species Ommatoiulus sabulosus. Next base: position 5,900 of record JAQGAO010006226.1, read on the forward strand.
TCAACAGCGCCACCTACATCCGGAAGCTGTCCATTGAACAAGATGGGTACGAAGCATAAATACACGTCACATCCGATCACTCGTTTTTTTAAATACTGAATTTTTTTTCGCACATTGAACATTGCGGAAGTGGGCGGAGTCAGGAGGATGCGACGTTGAGGGCGCCACCTCCCGTCATCTGCCTGAGACTGTGGGTGAGGCTGTGCCTCCTGAGGTCGCAGTTCCTCCTGAAGACCTTTCCGCAATGGGCGCAGTTGTAGGGCTTGATGTCCGTGTGAGTGAGCAAGTGCGTCTTCAGGTTGCTCCTCTGGTTGAAGCTGCGTCCGCACGTGGGGCACTTGTGAGGACTGTCTTCCATGTGCAAGATCTTGTGAACGGCCAACGTCCGAGACTGACAGAAGCCCTTGCCGCACTCCAGGCACTTGAATGGCTTCTCTTTGGAGTGGATGTACCTGTCAAAGGGAGGAGAGGCTAAGGTTAGACGAAGAGTTGAAAGTTCAAACGAGTAATTCAGCGGGGAATTAGGTTTTGTTGACCCGGGACATCCTCTGAGGACGTCCAAGAACTTGGACAATGTGGACGAGCAGGGAATTAGGTTTTGGCCCGGGACATCCTCTGAGGACGTCCAAGAAGTTGAACAAAATGGAATTAGAAATTAGGTTTGACGTCCTATGAGGACGTCCAAGAACTTGGACAATGTGGAGAAGATCCATGGATGCGTGACATGGTCCTAGCCGGGTTTGAAAAAATTCCAAAATATATTTCTTTCGGAAAAATTTCGTAACGAAAAAAACTACGAAATTTTTCCCAAAAAATATGAATTTGCAGTTGTTTTTTTAAAATGAATTTGTAATCTTTCGAACGTGAATTTGCAAAAGCCCTGTTAAAATAATCCGCGAATTTATGCTAAAAAATGTCGAATTTATTGAATGTATTTATTTCGAATGTATGCTACAAATTTTCCGAATTGATTTTCGAAAATGGGAGAATTGTTTTTCAAAACACGGCGAATTCATTTCTCAAAAGTTGGCGAATTATAAAACGAACAAATTTGGACGTCCCTCGAGATTCGTCCAGATTTTCTACGTTTTCCGAGAAGAACTTTTTAACATTTTCCGAATACAAAATTGTCCCCATTTAAAAAAAAATGTTCAACGCAATTTTTTTTTTAATTTTTAGAAAAATTTCCATGTTAATTTTCAAAATTGTCGTTAGTAAATTTTAAAAAAAGATTTTCCAGTGTCAATTTTGGAAAATATGTCAATTTTTTCACGTTGCCATTGGTCAGGGAATTTTTTTAAAAAACCTGGAAAAGTCAGGGAAAGTTGAAAATGAAATGTATGTTACCTGTGGTCTCTCAGATGGTCCTGCCTCCTGAAGGCCTTGCCACAGATGTCGCAAGTGTATGGCCTCTCGTCCGTGTGAGTCCTTTCATGAATCAACAGATTGTAGGATTTGGTGAATCTCCGATGACAGAACTTGCACACGAATTCCTTGCGAGGTCTGGCAGCTCTGGCCACCCTCAAGAACTTCCGTTCCAGTCCATGGTGCTTCAGGCCGCAAGCAGCCGCTGCTGCTGCGGCGGCGGCGGCAGCAGCAGCGCCGTAGGCGGAAGCCGGATGAACCAGCAAGGGAAAAGCGCCGCAATGATGATGACTAGACACGTAGGGCAATGGAACGTGTAGGTGGCGCTGCTGCTGCTGTTGCTGATGGAGTTGATGCTGTAGTTTGGAGTCTTTGTCTACTTCCGGCTCCTCTTCGAGGAGGACATCCTCTTCCTCTTCTTCTTCCTTGTCCTCTTTGGTGGCAGATTCTGCCAAATGGGCAAAGTCGAACTTTTTCTTCTTATTGTTTTTGTTTTTGTTGTTGTTGTTGTTCGGCGCCATCTGGCGGGGAACGAGGGAGACGGCCATTTGCAGGCGCGCGTGCGCGGCGGCCATCTCGTGCAGCGGAAGCGGAAGAGCGCAGCCGGGGAAGGTGGCGCCAGGCGGCGCTGCGGCTAAGCTGGAAGGCAGCACGGCGCTGAAGGCGGAAGTGCGAGGCGCCATCTGGTGACGGGGAAAGAGGACGGAAGTGGGGGGTGGCGGCAGGCGAGGGGAGGGAAGTGACGTCATGGGCTGAACGGAAGTGGTGCCGGGGGTGGAGGGCGGAGTCGGGAACTGGTGCGGACGAAGGACCTCTTCCGGTCTGTCTGCGAACGAGATGAAAGAACGAATTAGAAATCAGATGCATGGTGGGAGGAGCGAAAAATGGGGATGTAATGTGACGCCATCTATGCTACGTTTCGCGCAACTTAAATGAGAGGGATTAGCAGCTTTGTCAGAATCAAGTTTTTAACACAATTTTCACATTATTTGGAAACACTTTCACAAAATGTCAAAATGCACGCCAAAAATTGACTTTACCAACGGTCAGTTGCACGCATGCGCCTTGTCCGAACGTGTCCGTGCTTGTACGAAACACGCTGAAACTCGTTACGCGTTTCGTAATGTAGACACGTGGATAATATGATCGAATTACGCGATGAGACGACCGGATTAAGCGACGTTTTTTTTTCTTCATAAAGGGCATCGAATATACAGTATAGGAAGAAATCCGTTCCGAAGGTTTTGATCGAATAAAGTGGCTGATCGAATTAACAGGCTTTCACTTTATATCGTATAAGTTTAAATCTGCCTATTACACGATTTCGGACATCGATTACAGCAACATCTAAGATGATGCCAAAAAAATACTTATTTTAGACAAAAGTTATTGTGTTTTAAGCGCAGATTCATAATCTGCACAAAAAAATGGGGCTCCCCTTTTAAAATAACAAAGGGACCCCCTGGATCCCCATAGAGGGACCGGGGGCACCTTTATTCTTGCATAATTTAAAATGCAAGTTGTTATTATTAATCTTGTATTCTGATAAGTTTTACGATTTACTATTTATTTTGAAAGATTTTGGACAAATCATGATAAATAGAATACCCGGTATATACATCGCACCAGGAAAACATGGAAAAGTCAGGGAACTTGAAAATGTCTGGAAAAGTCAGGGAAGAATATCTTATTTTGAGAAAGCCAGGAAAATTAAATGCATTCCAAAATTAATGCTTCCACATATAGTTGTTTGCTCAGGCCCCATGCATTTTCTGGGAAAAAATTTGCAAAATTTTTCACGATTTTACGAGTACAAATTTGCAGAATTTTCCATGTTTTACAAGTACAAATTTGCAACGTTTTTCACGTTTTTCTAGTACATATATTTTTTAAAATTTTCTGTTAATTTTAAAAATCGCCATTTGCAAAATATGTGAATTTTTGACATTGTCATGAATTTGGTCAGGGAAATTATTTTAAAACCTGGAATAGTCAGGGGTCCGTGCACGCGTGGACCGTTTGCGAGTCGGGACTCGAGTGTAAATTAGCCAGGATTTACGTAAATGCGCATGCGCATTCGAAGAAAGATTCGTAAGTCGGGGTTTAAACTGTATATCGTTTCACCTTTTTATTTTTTCACACTCGGGTGAGCACCATCTAACGGCCAATCTATTCGATCCATCGAGGCCTAACCATGATACACGCGCTTATCCTAACCATACAAGGTGCACGTGTTGGTTGCGGTCACATGATGTTTGCACCTGCTCCGCGAGTCGATCGTTTCTCCCCCTGTGGCGATTTTTCACGCCAACTGCATCGAAACGTGTGATTTAATGCGACGATTCGAGTGCTTTTTTGTCTAATCTGAGTTTGAAATCAACTTTTTTGTTTGGTTTTTGGGTGTTCGCGATCGAGGTGTTGTTTTTTGGAGCAGACGGTTTTTCGTATCGGCTGAAGGCGTAAAAATAGACGAGAGCCCTTAATTATTTATGCGGCGATGAGACGAGATTACATCAGATTCAAAATAAGCCTAGCTCGAGGTCGAACAATTGTAGTCCTGAAAAACGACCAAATTTGGAGCCAGATAAAGCCCAAAATTACACCTCCCCCCCCAACACATGGTATTCATTTACTGATAGTATACAGGGTACTGAGTTGAATGGAATTGAATATGCATCATAATTGATGTACAGTAAAACCTGGTAAGAGTGACCACCAAAAAAATGCTATGTTGGTCACTGTACACAGGTGGTCACTATGCAAAGAATACGTGAATTACATTAAAATAATGAACATGTACACTGTATACTTATACATGTAGACTGTAATAAATGTATAGTAAAAAACCACAAAACCAAAATAGTACAGAATCATCATATCCATGGGTTAAAGAAAGAGGTTATATGTCTCATCTGTTATCTGGTCACTTTATAAGGTACATTAATTGACAATGTAAAAATTGCAAAAAAGACAACACACATTGGTCAGTGTACACAATAGACAGGTGGTCACTGGTCACTATACAGAAAATTGTTATGCAGGAAGTGTACACTAGAAAAAACAATACACTAAATTGTGGTCACCATTCAAAGGTGGTCACTTTTTCAGGTTTTACTGTATACGCTATTGTATTTCTGATATATAGGTGCCATTCAACAAGGACGTCCTTCATTCGGTCGTCCGAAACTTTAAAAAAAGAAATTTTTGTCGGATATTTTTTGAAGTTTCGCATCTTTGTATAGGCTACTCGGAAAACAGGACTGTTTTACAGCCTCGTAAAGGTTGAGAATTTTGTCAATCTGTCCTCTGAATCTGTTGGAAATTTTGCAAATTTATCCTCGGAAACTGTTGAAAATTTTACGAATCTGTACTCGAAAACAGTTGAAAATTGTTGAAGATTTAAACTTTTGCAAATTTGTACTGAGGAAATTTAAAAGTTAGCGGTGTACCCCGTGTTTTTAAGTTCTCTGACTTTTACAGGTTTTCCAGGACTGGAGATACCCTGTTTACTGACTTTAGCAATTTATAACCCACCTATATGCGATATTGCACACAATTTTCTTTTTACTTTAGGAACTGATTTTATTTGGCATTTTTTTTTCTTCTTGTGGATGTCTGAGATGGTCATAATTCCCCCCCCCCCCTTCCTTCTCCCCCTGTCCACATTGGGACGTCTTTTTTGAAGGGCCCCATATATATAGTACGACAGATTTCCCCATAAATTTAAAATTCAACTTCCCTGACATCGCCAGGTTTTTAAACATATTTCCCTGACCAATGACCGTGACAAAATTGATGCACGCCAATGTTGTTAACGATTTTGCAAAAGCGACACGGGACAATGCTCAATAATTCGCGAAATTTACTAATGAAAATTTTAAACATTTTACAAATTTTTATTCGATATACACGTTTTGTGAATTTCGCAACTTTGAACCCATCTTGCAAATCTTGCAAATTTGTACTGCGATTTGAGTGTATCAAAAATTGGTGCTCGGATAACGTGGAAAATTTGGCGAGTTTGTCTTCAGAAACTGCTGAGAATTTTGCAAATTTATCCTCGGAATAGTAGTTTAGAAGTTTTGTAAATACGAAATAACCACATAGGAGCATTAATTTTGGATTGTGAAAACATTAAAACGTCAAATTTTCCTGACTTTTTCAAAATAAGTACTTTTCCAGACATTTCCAAGATCCCTGGCTTTTTTTTAGGGCGAGAACACACTGAATGCTTACTTTCGACATGCTTCTTTCAGCTTCTTTCTTGCTTGTTTTCAGCTTTGTGGCGCACAATGAACGCGGATATCAGCGTGGTGGTCAGTGGTCAGTGTGCTCGGTGGCGCCACTGCGTGAGTTGTGCTAGGTGAAACATTCCGCGTAAAACCTCGCACATGCGCATTAGCAACTCACGATGAGCGCGGGACATGTTTTTACGGTACATATGTGGCATCCATGGCTACACATTTGACCAATAGCGATCCGTGTGCCACTCTGCGTCTTACGAATCTGCTTTCGGATTTCCAAATAAGAATGTTCCGAACATTCTCGAAAGCTTATAAGCGCTTCTCGTATAAGCTCAGCCTGGCTCGGCTAAGCTTTCTTTGTGCGCGCCCTCGTTTAAAGCGCATGCTGCATTCTTATCCCGCTTGGTGGCGCAAGTGTACGCCGAGTGATAAGCGCCTGCAATAAGCGTTGAGTGTGTTGACACTTTACGGTTGAAGATGTACCAAGTGGAGCGCAATGAGCTCTATTATGTTCAGTAAAAAGGACATCTGCTGCATAACAAAGTCTCGGCTACATTTTATAGTAGAAGTGTCACTTTTTATTTTATACGAATTAACGATGCATTATCACGCTTTAACACTCCCTTTTACAGCCGAGACTGCCCACGCTGTATCTGTCAGATACGCGTTTATATAGATATTTGAGTAATATATTTTTGAATTATTTTTTTTTTAAAAAAAAACTCGGTTTTTCTGGGCTTTTACCAATTTTTAAACAAATTTATTTACTTATTCACATTCAATTAGAATTTCAATTCAATTCTTTATCCTAGCTGCAGTCATGTTTGCCAAGGGGGGATCCATTATAGAAATTAAATAAATGTATTTATAAAACATAGAACAAATTATTTCAGTTATGGTCAGTCTTTAGCTCGTTTTTGTCTCGGTCCCGATTAATTATTCTATGTAAAACAGGGTTGGAAAACCTGGAAAAGTCAAGGAACTTGAAAATGACCTGGAAAAGTCAGGGAAGAATGGTTTATTTTGAAAAAGTCAGGGAAATTCAACGCAGTCAT
>JAQGAO010006227.1:0-12560 GCA_034697705.1 Ommatoiulus sabulosus
TTGTACTTCCATGTATTTGCCAAGTTCTACAACAACGGACCTCCTCCGAGGACATGTCGTTGACAGTTCTTGGTAATGAATTCGTCTTAAAGAGATTCCACTGAAGTACCACTAGTTTTAAAGTATCAGACTATAGTTCTTGGACAGTCCAAATTTTGTAGTACAATAATGTTGTACTTCCATGTCTTTGCCAAGTTCTACAACAACGGACCTCTTCCGAGGACATGCCGTTGACAGTTCTTGGTAATAAGTTCTTCTTAATGAGGTTCCACTGTAGTACCACATTTTTTGTAATATCAGACCATAGTTCTTGGACAGTCCAAATTTTGTAGCACGATAATGTTGTAGTTCCATTTATTTGCCAAGTTCTACCACAAAGGACATCCTCCGAAGACATGCCAATGACAATTCTTGGTAATGAGTTCTTTTTTCGAACCCCCTCCCAACGACTTTGTGACACCACTGTATTACGCTACTTAATGAGGTTCCACTGTAGTATCACTAGTTTTGTAATATCAGACCATAGTTCTTGGACAGTCCAAATTTTGCTGTACCATAATGTTGTTCTTCCATGTATATTTGCCAAGTTCTACAACAACGGACCTCCTCCGAGGACATGCCGTTGAGGTTCTTGGTAATGAGTTCTTCTTAATGAGGTTCCTCTGTAGTACCACTAGTTTTGTAATAGCAGACCATAGTTCTTGCACAGTCCAAATTTTGTAGTACAATAATTTTGTACTTCCATGTATTTGCCAAGCTCTACAACAACGGACATCCTCCGAGGACATGCCGTTGACAGTTCTTGGTAATGAATTCGTCTTAAAGAGATTCCACTGTAGTACCACTAGTTTTGAAGTATCAGACCATAGTTCTTGGACAGTCCAAATTCTGTAGTACAATAATGTTGTACTTCCATGTATTTGCCAAGTTCTACAACAACGGACATCCTCCGAGGACATGCCAATGACAGTTCTTGGTAATGAGTTCTTCTTAATAAGGTTCCACTGTAGTACCATAATTTTTATAATATCAGACCATAGTTCTTGGAAAATCCAAATTTTGTAGTACAATAATGTTGTACTTCCATGTATTTGCCAAGTTCTGCAACAAGGACCTCCCCACGGCCATGCCGTTGACAGCTTATTATAATGAGTTCCTCTTAATGAGGTTCCACTCTAGTACCACAATTTTTGTAGTATCAGACCATAGTTCTTGGACAGTCCAAATTTTGTAGCACAATAATGTTGTACTTCCATGTATTTGCCAAGTTCTACAACAACGGACCTCCTCCGAGGACATGCCGTTGACAGTTCTTGGTAATGAGTTCTTCTTAAGGAGGTTTCACTCTAGTACCACAATTTTTGTAATATCAGACCATAGTTCTTGGACAGTCCAAATTTTGTAGTACAATAATGTTGTACTTCCATGTATTTGCCAAGTTCTACAACAACGGACCTCCTCCGAGGACATGTCGTTGACAGTTCTTGGTAATTGCAGGTGACAGACAAGCTCCAGATCTTGAACGACGAATTCATCAAGAAAACCAAGGAGAAAAAGGACCTGGAGGACCGCATCGAACTGTGCTGCAAGAAGCTGGACCGAGCCGAGAAGCTCATCGGAGGACTGGGCGGTGAGAAGCATCGCTGGAGCGCATCGGCCTTAGCGCTGGCTGACCAATACGGAAACGTCGTCGGAGACGTTGTCCTTTCTGCGGCTATCGTAACCTACTTGGGAGCTTTTACCGCAGTCTTGAGACAGGAATGTATAGAACATTGGATGGGATTGTGCGAGGAAGAAGGAATCCCTCGCTCGGAACCGTACTCCCTCATCGGAACGCTGGGCAATCCGGTCCAGATTAGGGATTGGAATATTGCCGGACTGCCCATCGACCACTTTTCCATCGACAATGCCATCATCGTGTCGCATTCCCATCGTTGGCCGTTGATGATTGATCCTCAAGGTACTGTCTTTGACTTCTGGGTTTTTGAGATGTTCCGCGTTCCCTGTCGGAACGTAACAACAGTGCCGGTGCTACTATTGAAATTTTGACAAATTTCGCAAAATTATCAACAAATTCTTGAGGACAAATTTGAAAAAAATTCAATATATTCAGAAAGCAAATTTACAAAAAAATTCAACATATTCAGAAGGCAAATTTACAAAAAATTGAATATATTTAGAAGGCGAATTTGCAAAAAATTCAATATATTCAGAAGACAAATTTACAAGAAATTCAATATATTCAGAAGACAAATTTACAAAAAATTCAACATATTCAGACGACAAATTTTCCCAATTTGTAACCTCTTTCAAGGACAAATTTGAAAATTGTCAACCTTTACCGGATACGATTTTCAAATTTTCACCAGTTTTCGAAGATAAATTTTAGAGAAAGACAATTAATTTTTTAACATTTGCAGACGATAATTTTTCAAAATTTTTAACAGTTGCAGAGGATAATTTTTCAAAATTTGTAACATTTGCAGAGGACATTTTTTCAAAATTTTCAACATTTACAGAGGACATGTTTTCAAAACTTTCAACGGACGACAATCTTTCAAAATTGTCAACATTTGAAGAGGACAATTTTTCAAAATTTTCAACATTAGCGGAGAACAATTTTTCAAAATTGTCAACATTTGCGAAAGACAATTTTTTCAAAATTTTCAACATTTGCGGAGGACAATTTTTCACAATTTTCAACATTTGCGGAGGACAATTTTTCAAAAAAAATTAACATTTGAGGAAAATTTTGTACAATTTTTAACATTTGTTGATGATAAAATTTACAAAATTTCCAACATATTCAAAAGACAAAATTGCAAAAAATTAAAACCTCTTTCGAGGTCAAATTAAAAAAAATCCAACCATTTCTGAGTAAAAAATTTGGTCAAGTTTCAACATTTTTAGGACAAGTTTTCAAAATTTTCAACATTGCTAAATTGTCCACTTCAAAAGTGTTTAACATTTTTTGGGAACAAAATTGCAAAAGTTTTCGAAATTAAATGTGAAAAAGTTTCCTAATTTTCCATTTCTTTGAAATTGGGGTTGAGTAACAATGTGGTGTTTTATTTTAGAACAAGCTAATAAATGGATTAAAAACATGGAAAAAGATAATCAAGTGGAAGTGATCAAATTGAGTCATTCCACTTACCTGCAATCCTTGGAGCATTGCGTCCAACTGGGAATTCCAGTTCTTTTGGAGGACGTTGGTCAAGAGTTGGACCCGTTGCTCCAGCCTTTGTTACTTAGGCAAACCTTCAAGCAACAGGGCATCGAATGCATCAGACTTTCGGACAATATCATCGAGTACAATCCCAAATTCAAATTGTACATTACTACCAGACAGTGGAATCCGCACTATCTACCCGAGATTGCTGTCAAGGTAGGAAACCTTTTTTTTACTTGGAAAATGTAACATTTTTGGAAATGTCACATTTTTGACTCGGGGATTTTTCATGTTAGACTAGGAAATGTCACATTTTTGACTCGGGGATTTCGCATGTTAGACTAAGAAATGTCACATTTTTGACTCGGGGATTTCGCATGTTAGACTAAGAAATGTCACATTTTTGACTCGGGGATTTCACATGTTGGACTAGGAAATATCACATTTTTGACTTGGAAGTTTCACGTCTTTAATTCAGAAATTGTACATCGGAAATTTCGCATTTTTGAATTGGAAAATTCACGTCTGTCTTTTTTTTAAAAAATGACTTAAAAATTTAACGTTTTTGCTGTGAATTTCGCGTTTTTTACTTCAAAATTTCGCATTTTTGACTCGGGGAATTTCATTTGTGAATTTAGTTGAAAATTTTGCATTTCTGATATGGGAATTTCGTGTTTTTAAATTGAAAATTTAACATTTTTGATTGGGAAATTTTACCTTTGCGATTTTGAATTCGAAATTGAGCCTTTTTGAATAGGAAATTTAACCTTTTTGTTGTGAATATCACGTTTTTTACTTGGAAATTTAGCATTTTTTAATTGGAAATTTAGCATTTTTGAATTGAAAATTAAGCATTTTTGAATTGAAAATTAAGCATTTTTGAATTGAAAATTTAGCACTTTGAATTGGAAATTTAGTATTTTTGAATTGGAAATTTAACGTTTTTGTTGTGAATTTCACGTTTTTTACTTGAAAATTTAGCATTTTTGAACTTGGAAATTTAACACTTTTGAATTGAAAATTTAACGTTTATGAATTGAAAATTTAATATTTATGAATTGGAAATTTAACGTTTATGTTGTCAATTTCACGTTTTTTACTTGGAAATTTCGCATTTTTGACTAGGAAACTTCATCTTTTTGTTTTGGAAATTTTACCTTTGCGATTCAGAAATTGTACATTGGACATTTAGCATTTTTCAATTGAAAATTTAACGTTTTTTGTAGTGAATTTCCCCTTTTTTATTCGAGAATTTCTTATTTTTAACTCGAGCATTTTCACTGGGGAATTTAGTTGAAAATTTCGCATTTCTGACATGGGGAATTTTCGTGTTTTTGACTGGTAAATTGACTTTATAGGTGACTTTGCTGAATTTCACCATAACTCCCATCGGTTTGGAGGAGCAATTGTTGGGTCTGGTGGTGGCCAAAGAGAAACCGGAACTGGAAGAGAGGAAAAACGAACTGATCGTAGAAGGTGCCGAGAACAAGAGACAGCTACAGGAAATAGAGGACAAAATACTAGAAGTCCTTTCATTGTCCGAGGTAAATTCCCTTTAAATTACCGCGGACACGCCGCACGTCCCAATACGTTCTCGGTGGTCAATTTTAGGGCAATATTTTGGAAGATGAGACTGCCATCGCCATCCTGTCTTCGTCCAAGACACTGTCCGAGGAAATCAAAGCCAAACAGGAGATCGGTGCTTCCACGGAGCGGGCCATCGATGAGACGCGCAATCTTTACCGTCCGGTGGCCGCGAATGCTTCGGTTTTGTTCTTTTGCATCTCGGAATTGGCTCAAATTGACCCCATGTATCAATATTCACTCACTTGGTTCGTCCATCTTTACGTTCAGGTCAGTTTTTGATTTTTTTTAAACTCGTGAACATCAACTGGCTGCTAAGTTTTAGTTAAACTTGTGTTTTCGGTAGACAGGGCTCCCCCAGAAATTTCAAAGTTGACTTCCCTGACTTTTCCAGGTTTTAAAAAAATTCCCCTGACCAATGACAACGTGAAAAGTTTTTTTTTTTTTTCAAAAATGACCCTGGAAAATGTTTTTTTTTTTAAATTTACTAAATCTTTAGTTAAAGTTGTGTTTTCGGTAGACAGGGATCCCCAGAAATTTTATTTTCAAATTCCCTGACTTTTCCAGGTTTTAAAAAAATTCCCCTGACCAATGACAACGTGAAAAATTGACATATTTTCCAAAAATGACACTGGAAAATATTTTTTTTTAATTTACTAACGACAATTTTGAAAATTAACGTTGAAATTATTTTAAAAATTTACAAAAAATTGTATGTAAATTTTTTAAGATGAGAAAATTTTGTAATCGGAAAATGTTTCAAATTTGTGCTCGGAGAAAGTGGAAAATTTTGCAAATTTGTACTCGGAAAACATGGCAAATTTTTCTACTCGAAAAATGGGCCCTGAGCTAACCTAGTAGAAGTATTAATTTTGGATCGCCATGACTGCGTTGAATTTCCCTGACTTTTTCAAAATAAACCATTCTTCCCTCACTTTTCCAGGTCATCCAGGTCTGGGGGAACCCCGTGAACTCGCTACTAGTTTTTAGTTGTAGTTGTGTTCCGGTAGATCCGTAGATGTGTGAATTTGTCAACTTTTTTTCCTAATTTAGTCCATCGCCAATTGCCCTAAAACGATGGATTTGAAGCAAAGGACTCGTAAAATGAACGATTATTTCACCAACGGAGTTTACCGCAACGTGTGCCGCTCTCTCTTCGACAAAGACAAACTGGTCTTTTCTTGCATCTTGTGTATCGGACTCTTAAGATCCAGGTCAATAATCAAAGTTCTTGCAAATATAAAATTGATATTTAGAGAAACCCTCACAAATTTGTGATATTAAAATTGAGAAAAGGCACGCGATTTGACCACCTGTGAGACCTATTTAACTGTTTTCCCAAATTTGATATTAAATTTGGAAAGTTTCCAAATTTCATATTAAATATTTGAAAATTAGGTTTCCCATTGTTAAAAAAAATGGAGTTAATTCCGAAAAGTAATCTCCTCGCATGTATTTTTTCCCAATTTTTAGATTAAAATTGGAATTTTCCTAATTTTTTTCCGAATTCTCCAAATTTTCATTTTAAATTTCCATATTAAATTTTGAGATTAAATTTTGATATAAAATTTCGAATGTTCCTAATTTTGTTAAAACAAATGTGGGCTTAAATCTGAAAAGTGTTTTCATCTCATGATATTTGCCAATTTTCATATTATATTTGGAAATTAAGTTTAAAAATTTTGTTAAAGAAAATGGAGTTAATTCCGAAAAGTTTTCTCATCTTATGATATTTCTCAATTTTCATACTGAATTTGGAAAGTTACTAATTTTCATATTAAACTTGGAAAGTTCCCCAATTTTATATTAAATTTGTATATTGTTTCCAATTTTGTTAAACAAAAATGGGGTTAATTCCGATAAGTATTCTCCTCGCATGTATTTTTTTCAAATTTTCATATTAAATTTTGAGATTAAATTTTCACATTAAATTTGGAAAGTTCCCAATTTCGTTTAAAAAAAATTGGGATTCAATCTGAAAAATCTCGTCCTCGCATGTATTTTTTTCCCAATTTTGATATTAAATTGGAAAGTTTCCAATTTCATTGAAAAAAATTGGGCCTAAATCTGAAAAGTTTTCTCATTGCATAGTTTCCCCCTATTTTCTTATTAAATTTTGATATTAAATTTGGAAAGTTCCTAATTTCATTAAAAAAATTGGGCTTAAATCTGAAAATTTTTCTCATTGCATAGTTTTCCCCTATTTTCTTATTAAATTTTGATATTAAATTTTTAAAGTTCCTAATGTTATTAAAAAAATTGGGCTTAAATCTGAAGTTTTCTCATGGCATGATTTTCCCCAATTTTCATATTAAATTTTGATATTAAATTTTTCTGAAAAGTTTTCTCATGGCATGATTTTTCCCAATTTTTATTAATAATTTTATTTTATTAATATTAATTTTGGAAAGTTACCAATTTCAATACAAAAAAGTGGGCTTAAATCTGAAAAGTTTTCTCATGGCATGGTTTTCCCCTATTTTCATATTAAATTTTGATATTAAATTTGGAAAGTTACCAATTTCATTACAAAAAATTGGGCTTAAATCTGAAATTTTTTCTCATTGCATGATTTTTCCCAATTTTTATATTAAATTTTGATATTAAATTTGGAAAGTTACTAATTTCATTACAAAAAATTGGGCTGAAATCTGAAAAGTTATCTTATTGCATGATTTTTTCCAATTTTTATATTAAATTTTGATATTAAATTTGGAAAGTTACCAATTTCATTACAAAAAAATGGGCTCAAATCTGAAAAGTTTTCTCATGGCATGATTTTCCCCAATTTTCGTATTAAATTTTTATATTAAATTTGGAAAGTTCCTAATTTGATTAAAAAAAATTGGGCTTAAATCTGAAAAGTTTTCTCATTGCATGGTTTTCCCCAATTTTCGTATTAACTTTTTATATTAAATTTGGCAAGTTACCAATTTCATTACAAAAAATTGGGCTTAAATCTGAAAAGTTTTCTCATGTCATGATTTTCCCCAATTTTTATATTAAATTTTGATATTAAATTTGGAAAGTTACCAATTTCATTACAAAAAATTGGGCTCAAATCTGAAAAGTTTTCTTATTGCATGATTTTTTCCAATTTTGACATTAAATTTGGGTTCAGAGGTGACATCGATTGAATTATTTTAGAAACGAGCTGGATGAAGACGTCTGGAAATTCATTTTGTGCGGTGGCACGGCCCTGGACAACCCGCACCCGAATCCAGCATCCCGGTGGCTCTCCGATAAATCTTGGGACGACATCGTCTACGCATCGTCATCATTCCCTAAATGTTCCGGACTCTCGAATCGTACGGTTCCGTAAATTGTGGTATTCTCGTGTATATTTTGTTCTAAAATATATATTTTCTGATCCAGACGTTGGCAAGCACCATCGGGAATGGATGAAAGTGTACAATTGTCCAAATCCTAGCGCCGCGGTCTTCCCCGCTCCTTGGGACAGCCTCAAAGGCTTGGACAAAGTGGCCGTCTTGCGTTGCTTAAGACCGGATCAGCTCGTAAAATCCATCCAAGTTAATACCGAGATCAATTCTAAATTCAAAATATTACCCGGAATTTGAAAAAAATATCATCTAGTTATCGAGTGATCGTGACATCGTTTTCCATCTTCGCAGGATTTCATCCGCAACAACCTCGGCGAAGCTTACATCGAATCTCCGGCTTTCGACTTGTCCGAATCCTACGCGGATTCAAACTGTTGCTCGCCTTTGATTTTTATCCTGTCGCCCGGAGCCGATCCCATGTCCGATTTGGTTAAATTCGGTCAGGATCAGGGATACAATAGGGATAGAATCCACACCC
The DNA here is from genome assembly GCA_034697705.1 of Ommatoiulus sabulosus. Lineage (NCBI taxonomy): Eukaryota > Metazoa > Arthropoda > Diplopoda > Julida > Julidae > Ommatoiulus > Ommatoiulus sabulosus. The sequence goes on from JAQGAO010006227.1 coordinate 8,573, forward strand.
TTTCTTTGGGCCAAGGACAGGTAGGTGAAGTCTGAAAAAGTAAAATTATTATTCATCTTTCCAAATATTTCAATCATTCTTAGCCATGATTTGGTTGCAATGGATCTTTGATCATGGATCATGGATAATGCCATGATTTGATTGCCATGGATCATGGATAATGCCATGATTTAGTTGCCATGGATCATGGATCATGGATAATGCCATGATTTGGTTGCCATGGTTCTTTGATCATGGATCATGGATAATGCCATGATTTGGTTGCCATGGATCTTTGATCAAGGATCATGGATCATGGATAATGCCATGATTTGGTTGCCATGGATCTTTGATTAAAGATCATGGATCATGGATAATGCCATGATTTGGTTGCCATGGATCTTATATCATGGATCATGGATAATGCCATGATTTGATTGCCATGGATCTTTGATCATGGATCATGGATAATGCCATGATTTGGTTGCCATGGATCTTTGATCATGGATCATGGATCATGGATAATGCCATGATTTGATTGCCATGGATCGTTAATCATGGATCATTAATAATGTCATGATTTGGTTGCCATGGATCTTTGATCATGGATCATGGCTAATGCCATGATTTGGTTGAATTTTTCCACCAGGGTCCAGTCGCCCAACATTTGATCGAAAGTGCGGTTGAGAACGGCTCGTGGGTCGTGCTTCAGAACTGTCATCTGGTGGTCAGTTGGTTGCCCACTCTGGAGAAGATTTGCCAAGAGGTGATCGTCCCTCTGATGACCCATCGCAACTTCCGCTTGTGGCTAACGTGCTATCCGTGCCCGGAGTTTCCCATATCGCTGCTGCAAAATGGTCGGTATATCGGTTCTTCGGACAATGTCTCGTTGCGCTGTCTCCTAACTACGCGCTGTGTTTTCAGGAGTGAAGATGACCAACGAGCCTCCTCGTGGTCTACGTGCCAACCTCTTGCGGTCCTACTTGAGCTCTCCCATCGCGGATCCAACTTTCTTCAACGGCTGTCATCGTAATCCCAAGATCTGGCAGCGCTTGTTGTACGGATTGTGCTTATTCCACGCTCTCATCCTGGAACGGAAGAATTTCGGCTCGTTAGGATGGAATATTCCGTACGAATTCAGCGATGCGGACTTGCGCATTAGCATCGCGCAGTTACAGGCAAGTATTTCTTGATTTTTCACTCAATTCTGCAATGAAATCTGATGAGTAAGTTTCGGTAATTTAGTGTTCAATTCAATTTCAACAATGGTAAATTTGCAAAGAACGATTATACATAGTTGATTTTCCAATATTTTAAGAAATGTTAACCCGGGATCTTATAATTTCTGTAAAATTTGTAATTTTTCATAGTTTATACGCAAGGTAGGCCTACGAGAAAATGTGATTTTCAGAAAAACGATGCGTAGATTTTCGGAAAAACTGTGCGTGGATTTTCGGAAAAACTATGGGTAGATTTTCGGAAAAACTGTGCATGGATTTTCGGAAAAACTATGGGTAGATTTTCAGAAAAACTGTGCATGGATTTTCGGAAAAACTATGGGTAGATTTTCGGAAAAACTGTGCGTGGATTTTCAGAAAAACGATACGTAGTTTTTCAGAAACAGTGCATAGTTTTTCTGAAACAACGCGCAGTTTTTTTGAAAAAATGCAAAGTTTTTAGAAACAATGAGTAGTTTCTCAGAGTTTCAGAAACAGCACGTAGTTTTTCAGAAACCATGCGTAGTTTTTCAGAAACGATACATAGTTTTTCAGAAACAGTGCATAGTATTTTCTGAAACAATGCGCAGTTTTTCTGAAACAATGTGTAGTTTATCAGCAACAATGCGCAGTTTTTCTGAAACAATACGTAGTTTTTCAGAAACAGTGCATAGTTTATCAGAAACAATGAGTAGTTTATCAGAAACATCGCGCAGTTTATCAGAAACAATGAGTAGATTTTCAAAAACGGTGCGTAGTTTATCAGAAACAGAAACAGTGCATAGTTTTTCAGAAACAGTGCGTAGTTTTTCAGAAACAATGAGTATAGTTTATTAGAAACAATGCGTACTTTATCAGAAACAGCGCGTAGTTTATCAGAAACAGCGCGTAGTTTATCAGAAACAGCGCGTAGTTTATCAGAAACAGCGCGTAGTTTATCAGAAACAATGAGTAGTTTATCAGAAACAGCGCGTAGTTTATCAGAAACAGAAACAGTGCATAGTTTTTCAGAAACAGTGCGTATAGTTTTTTAGAAACAATGAGTAGTTTATCAAAAACAGTGTGTAGTTTTTCAGAAACAATGAGTAGTTTATCAGAAACAATGCATAGTTGATCAGAAACAGTGCGTAGTTTTTCAGAAACAATGAGTAGTTTATCAGAAACAGTGCGTAGTTTATCAGAAACAATGAGTATAGTTTATCAGAAACAATGCGTACTTTATCAGAAACAGCACGTAGTTTATCAGAAACAATGAGTAGTTTATCAGAAACAATAAGTAGTTTATCAGAAACAATGAGTAGTTTATCAGAAACAGTGCGTAGTTTATCAGAAACAGTGCGTAGTTTATCAGAAACAGCGCGTAGTTTATCAGAAACAGCGCGTAAATTATCAGAAACAGCGCATGATTTTTCAGAAACAGCGCGTAGTTTTTCAGAAACAGCGCATGATTTTTCAGCAACAGCGCATGATTCTTCAGAAACAGTGCATAATTTTTTCAGAAACAATACGTAATTTTTTCAGAAAACAATGCGTAGTTTTCCAGAAACTATAAAAAAATTCAAGTTTAAGTGTAAAAAATGCATCATATTTCTTCATTTTTTAACTCAAACATTGAAATTTTAAAATACTTATAAGTTGAACTCGTAAAATCCCATTTTCAGATCTTCTTAAATTCGTCCAACCAAGAATTGCCGTTGAAGGCTCTCTTGTACCTCACCGGAGAACTGAATTACGGCGGTCGAGTGACCGATGAGCACGACAGAAGGCTACTTCTATCCCTTCTGTCCAATTTCTTTTGTTCGGAAGTCATTTCGGCACAACAATATCCGTAAGTTCGCTTTTTCCAGCTTTATAACCCCTCTGTTCGAGGACCTTTTGAGTTTCTTAGGTGCCATTTTCATAATTTGTATTCCGTGGTCAGTTTGTTCGTGGATGAAGCATATTGGGTTCCATCGGTCGCCAATTACGAAGGTTACGTCGATTTTCTTCGACATCTTCCGCTCACTTCCCTGCCTTCGGTCTTGGGTCTCCACGACGATGCCAGCATCACTAAAGACAAACAAGAAACTCATCAAGTAATTCACATTTTTTTGCTTGGAAACCACTTTCACACAATTTGTCTTAAAAAACACAAGTCCATTCTCTACGAGTATTTCACTCCATGCGATAGTTTTACGCAAATAATTGTATTTTTGTTTAAAATGAAACACTTTGGATTGTGAATATAAAATTGTCGGGATTTCTAAAAATCTATAATTTTTTTCTAAAAGCCTAAAGTTTTTTCTAAAGTTTTTTTTTTTTCTAAAAGCCTAAAGTTTTTTCTAAAATTCTAAAATTTTTATCCATAAGTATACAACATTTTGCTTAAAGTCTACAATATTCTATAAAAGTCTACAATTTTCTCTAAAGTCCTCTAATTTTTTCAATAGCCCACTACTTCTTCCAAAAAACCCTCAACTTTCCCCAAAAGCCCCATAATTTTTCCAAAAGTCCACGACTTCTTCCAAATGCCCACAGCTTTTTCCAACAGCCCACCAATTTTTCCAAAAGCCCTAAACTTTTCCCAACACCCCACGACTTTTCCCAACAGCCCACTTTTCCCAACAACCCACGACTTTTCTCAAAAGCCCTCAACTTCGTTCAAAAGCCCCCCAATTTTTCCAAAAGTCCACGACTTTTCCCAATAGCCCACGACTTCTTCCAAAGCCCACCAATTTTTCCAAAAACCCTCAACTTTCCCCAAAAGTCCCCCAATTTTTCCAATAGTCCACGACTTTTCCCAATAGCCCACG